>PVKN010001651.1:0-49423 GCA_004027915.1 Capromys pilorides
TTCAGTGGTCTAAAGCGCCTGCTTAGGAGGGCTCAGGCAACTGCGGGGACTGCAGTTCGATCCCTGGCACCACATGCTGCGCCAGCGCCACCACCAGGGCAGGCTGAGCCAGCCACAAAATGAATAAATAAAGAAACAAACAAACACAACAAGCAAACAAACAAATAAATAAATAAATAAATAAATAAATAAATAAAATAAAATAAAATGCTCAATTTCTAAAATTTAAAAAACAACAACAACAACAACAAAAAACCCAAAACACCTTACTGTGTTTTACACAAGATAACCACTACAGAAATTTACATAGGTTAGAAAGACGATACTATAAGATACTAAGGAAGTCCTAGGCCTTGTTCAGATAGGAGGAGTCAGATTAAGCAGGTGCAACTTAAGGCTAAAATGCAGGTCTTTGAGTCTCCTTCTAAAGCTGCCTTCTGCATGAGGCAAAGTCCCAAACACTCACTCAGTCCCCAAGACAGCAATGATCTTTCTTCCTTGCTTGCAGTTTGGACACCACTGACTCATTCTCCCCAAATCTGGCTTTGCATTTGAAGACAGCACTCCAGAGCCCAGAAGAAAAGCCAGGTAGTTAGTGTTGCCTCATTTATCGCGAGATCATCAGTGATACTCATGTGAAGAAAGGAAATTCAGATCCAGCAGCATCAAACAGCTCCTCCAACAAACTGCCAGCTGACAGAGCTGGCTTCTGGTTTCTCGTTTACAGTAGTGAAACTTTGCACTCAGGGAGCACCAATGAGCCTTGAGCGACTCCCTTGAGTGACAATCTTCAAGGGTCAGTGAAGGATCAAAAACAAAGCAAGGGAGGGCACCACATACCATCATCTACGACATCCCAATCCTCACTGAACCCAAAGGGTAAACCCTCCATGGGCTGGAGCTCACAGGGCACTCAAGCACAGATGCATGGGGAGGCCTTCAGGATTGCCTGGCATTGTCAGTACCTGCTCAGGATTGTACATCAGGAGGCCACAGGAACTACTGTGGGCAGCAGGGATCCCCAGAGAACCCCACAGGAGCTGGCTTGTTGCAGGAAAACTCTTCTTACCCCACAGCATCCTGACAAGGATAATGTAGCTTTCTCCTGCTAAGCAGACAGGCTAAGTTTGAGCAAACTTTTTAGATCATATTTGTGTGACATGAGAAATTCATCTGAAGGAGCACACTGTAGCAAAGACAGAAACTCCTCAGATTCCCAGGGCACTGTGATTGGACAAGAGATGGAACTCTTTCCTTTTAGTTGAGTGCTGTCCCTGTTAGACCAGAGCAAAGATTAGGGTGACAGGTCACCAATGGCAGCCACGTCTTTCTCTGGGATAAGGGCTTAAGCAAAGGTGAGGGATTCACTCGGCTATGGGCCCAAAAGGCAGAAAGAATAAAAGGAAAACAAATAATTGGCTTCACTTATTCGATACATTTCATCTCTAACTTTGCTCTTTAAAATCTTTATATACTTTTTGAGCACAGCATAGTAAGAAATGTCTAAAGGAGCCCTTAAAATCTATAAACCAAGAGTTTTTTTTTTAAATTAAATTCAAGGCTGACCCAAAAAATATAAACACAATGTCAAGAGTGCATTAGAGTAAAAAAAAAAAAAATCTTGAGATGCACAGTAGATACCGTGAAAGGGAAAGGACCTGCTCAAAGGGAAGGAACAACTAGGATGAGAAAAATGAGAACGGAAAGAAAGAAGGCAGGGAAACAGAATAGACATGTATAGACACAGCAGAGCTAGGATAACTGTACCACTGATTTCTGCTGGTCTGTTGAAATGAGAAGTTAATACTTAGGTTTTTTTCTCTTTTTAATTTTTATATTTTTTTGATGAATTTTGCATGCTTGTTACTGGTAACCTGAACAAGTAGTTTGAAGACCACAATATGTAACATAACAACAATTGTTGAAATTCTATCATTCTGAATTATTTATAATGTTTCTTTAAAAAAATTCCTTTTTTTTTTTTAAAAGAAAAAGGTATTCTTATTCTCACCATGCAAAACTAATCCCATTTGTTATACTCCTTTCTGGTATTTAGCTCCATGCAGCTAAATGTAGCCCACTTTTGTCACTGGTACAGCCTTGTCATTCACATGCTTTTAAAAATTCGATGCCTAACAGTATTCTAAATTATCTTTGCCAAGATTGACTTCACTACTTCCTATCTTTACACGTTTGAAAACTGTCTCCAGCTAACATATCTTTCTTTTTTGGTAAAATTATTGGCTTGCATTTGATTATCTTCTCAAAATGAATCCTCAGAGGTAAAATTACCTTGTCAAAGAATCTATTTTGAAATTGCTTTGTCATATAGCTAGATCCCCAATTTATCTCATTCACAATTTAATGCTGTTAACGTTACCAAAATATTACTGTGATATTTTCTACCAAAATGAAAGGCTGATGTTATATTCCACTTCTTTATACCAGTACCCTTTCATATGGCCATTGCCCTAATGTGTATTTTAAACTTCATTCAAATTACAAACTGTCATCAAAAATGGGAAATTTTTCCCCCTTTCAATAATTTTGCCTTTGAAACTTCATAACGTCTTTCAAGTCTGCTAAGAGCCGCGATTATCATCGCTGTACAAGGTCTTTTGTGTTGTTTACGGGGTCCTGAAAGTGCATTTCCATTATAGACATTGAGAAAATTACTTTTACAGTGGAAGCACTTGTTAAATACGGACTGTCATGGGGAAAGCATAGGTTTTGATGGGCTTCACCTGCCTAGCAAGAGATACCAAATGTTTGGAAATTAAAATGCATTTTCCCAGCTAGACATGGAGGCACAGTCTTACAGGCCCAGCTACTTAGGCAGCTGAGACACGAGGATCCCTTTGAGGTCAGCCTGGCCAACAATGTGAGTCCTATCTGAAAAAAAAAAAAAAAAAAAAAAAAAAAAAAAAAAAAAAAAAAATATATATATATATATGCTTTTTCTGTACTAGGAAGAGGAGAATCTTGGTTTTTTGATAGAAACTGATTTTTTCTATTCTGTTTACTAAATATTTTACCAATTTATTAATTATTGTGATAAATGCCTCAAAATGATTATGCAAAGTAATTTGAAACTCTGAGCATAAACATTTAAGCTATAATGGTTATCTGTGAATAGATTTAAAAGAGAAATAGAAGCAGCCTACTGTTGAAAAGTCTAACTCAGGGTAAATAAGTGAGATAAGAACTATACAAAGAAAAGTTTAAATGTGGGTTTGGTATTTGTACTTATTTTAAATAAATTTAAAACTGTAATTATTTATTTATTTTTCTCTATGTAGTTTGGGTCTTTTTTTTGTAATATATTTACTACAGGGTCTACAGGGTCTCACTATGTAGATCAGACTTGCTGTGATCCTCCTGTTTTCAGCCTCCCAGGCACTGGGATTATAGGCGAGTACCATCACACCTAGTCGCAGTCAACATCTCAGCGCGCCCCAGGGGCAGGGCCGCACGGCACCCTCAAGATCAATCCCTGGTCCCTGTGTCTGTCTAAGCAGGCACTTTAGAACACTGAGCTATCCGGCCAGCCCTTGTAGTCTGGGTCATGAACTCACTGTGTAGCCTAGCGAAGCCTTGAACTTGCAGCAATCCTCCTGCTTCGGCCTCCCAAGGGTTGTGATTACAGGCGTGCACCACCACATCTGGCCTAAAATTTGTTTTTTTAGTAAGCAGATTGTAATTTCTGAAGTTCTGAGTTGGTCCAAAGACCACAGAAAGACACGTTTTTAGGCTCTTATTTGAATGTAACAGCTTCTTCCTCAGAGTGTGTGCCTTGACTCAGAGCCCATGTCTTGGGTCATTTTAAAGTGAGTCTCAGACATCATCTCATCCTTAACTACTTGGGGAGTTAACTTTAAAAGGCGAGGACAAAAATCACAATGCCATCCTCACAACCCAATATGCTGAGCCTTGACTATAGAAGGCTGCTAAGCTTTAATGTCACCTCCAGTCGAGGGTCAGGTATACAGTGAGTCCCAGGCTTCTGAACAAGTGCTGTTTCAGGAGAGCATTCCTAAGTCAGGTCCCACCATAATCCAACAATGTGAGACACCTGTGCAAAGGTCTTGCTGACTTGGGGACTTCTTGTACCATGAAAGCCCATTTTGCTGACCAGGAAACAGGACTCCAGAGAAGCTGAGGTGTTTCTCAAGCCCGCTGGTATTAAGACTTCAGCTTTCTGAATCACAGGCTCCTTTTCCAACTCCATCCTGGCCTCATAGAGGGAATGTTGTGGTGGAACAGTGGGTTCTGAATGAGTCTGGTGTCCACAGGAGAGCCTTCAGCCTCTTCCCTGTCTGAATTCCAACTCCTGGAGCCTCCCTGTTTGACCTCTTTCAGCATTTTTACTGTATTTTCTTATTATCAAAGTATAAAAGTTATTGCAGTGAGTTATACTAATGATTTTATGTCTTATTTTTAGTCTTGGTGGGAGGAGAAAAGACACCAGCAAGGCAGATTTATGTCACCTGGGTGGGTTCTCAGCCTGGGCTCTGGGGACAGCTTTCCCCAGCGATTTATTGAGTGACTCATTCATAATCTCTGCCAGCATAGTCAGGGCTGGGAACCTTTAGATGGAAGGGGAAGCTGAATGCAAAGGAACCCTCATCCTGACAGCCACCTCCTTATCCATTATGGGGTCCCTCTGCCCTGTTCATGGGGTGGGTTTTGATAGAGATGGAGCCAAGAACCAGAATACAGTTGGACCCAAGCTGATAGATGTCACCTGGGGGGACAATGCTCTTCTTCAATGAATGCGAATACTGCCTTCGTGCTGGCAGGATGGAGTGGCTTCTGGTGAAGGTCAGCAGGGCACGGCCATGCGCTGAGGGCTGGCGGGTCTTGGGCCAGGCCTTGGGACCATTCCATCCTCACAGACCCTGTGGCAATGCACTGAAGCTCTATGCGTCCCATCTGCTTGCTCTGTTTGGTCTGAGGATTCCACGCCTGGGCGCTACTCCACCACCAGGTGAACAACACTTCATTGATCTTTGTCCTATGGGAGGCCTAGCCATCTTAGTATTGGGTTCCTGCAGCACCCTCTGGCTGCCATCATGACACCCTAAAATGTCATGTTGCTCTGTGTCCCTAATGGTGCCTCTAGATGAAATCACTGAGTGATTCATGGGATGGGATCTGACTATGGGATCCTCAAAATATTTGTGGACCCCTAAGAATGGTCCCGTGAAGCGGGTGTGTGTTCCTCAACCTCCTGCTTGTTACACGGGGGTCAAGTGAGGCTCAGAGAGTGGATCTCTGATTGCACAGCAAGGAGTGTCGGGAAGGGTGACCTAGCGGCTTCTGCTGTTACCGCCAAGCCCTGTGCGAGCAGCTGGCACTCAGCAGAGCTCATTCTGGATTCCCCTGCATGCAGCCCTGGCTGCCAAGGAGCAAGGCTGCGAATGCCGTTCTGTAGAACAGTGCCGGTGCCTGCGACGGGTAATGAACCAGGAGGGCGTTCTGAGCGTTGTTGGAACCTGGGACCTTGGTGGCCTCTGTGGTCGAAGTGATGGGAGCCACGTGGCCCTGCCGAGTGCGGGAGCTGGGCAAGGCCTTTCAAGCTTTCTTTAGTATCTTAAAAGCTGGAGAATAAATGGTAAATGATAATGATTTGCAGCACATTCCCAGTGTGAGACGGCCAGAGGAAGCCCAGGGTCCCAGGGCAGTTGGGCTATGAATGAATTTAGTTACAGATCTGAAGTGCTGTCTTAATTAGGTTGAGATTCTGCTTTGCTTCTTAAGGAGGAAAATAGAACAGAGTAAATGACTGATTCATATTCAGAAGTGGGAGTAAGGTGGGGTGGGGGGAGGGGCTCCTTGGCTCTGCAACCTGGTGCCCAATTTGCAGGCAGGAAAAAAAAAAGTTCCAACTCTATCACTGCTAAGTGTTCTTTGAAAATTATGCTAATTATGAAGAATGGAAATAGCTTCACGCATCAATACTCTGGAGCTCGATCAGGCCCACACTGCCCGATTCTGCTTGCCAGTGATGTGGTGGGGGTGGGGGTGGGGGGAAATGGTGCTGCGGGCTGCAAGTTTCTGCATTGAAATGAAGTGCCAATGAAGTTCCTACATTGGAATCTTACTCCACCGGGCGACTGCACCAAAAGGTGATGCCCCTGGGCTGTTACCAGGTCCTCAAGGAGATGGGTGCCCTCCCTTTAGGGGAGCACACTGTTAGCGCTAGCGCCCTTTTAGAACCAGAAAGTGGGCTCCCTATCACACAGGGTGTTGGGAGCTGCAGGAAGCCAGGAAATTGATCAAGTGTGTGTAGGTGGGACTGGGCCTCCATGCCTGGAGCGGGCAAGCTACCCTAGTGCTGAGAAAAACCTCTTGTTGAGAAAAACATCCTGTCTGGTTCAGGCCAGCTATTGGTTACTTGTGTCACGTGCTGCAAACTTTGCAGAAGTATAAATAAAGGCTAAATAGGCCTTTTTGTGTTCATTGAGTTAGCCTTGCCCATCAGGCAGACTGGCGACTACCTAGCTCAGCTTTTCGTCTTCTTGTCTATATCTTTCTCATTCTGTTTCCCTGGGGTAGAACCATTCGCAGTAAGACCGACGATCTCCACAGCATGGCTCCTTGATCTTGGGCCTGTCAGCCTCCAGAGTGCTGAGAGATACTTCTCTGTAGTTATGAAGCTCCCCGGCAGATCAATTTTTATAATGGTAACCTGAGCAGATTAAGACAGGTGTCGTTCCTTCCCCAGGCAGGGCCTCATGGGCTTCAAGGGAAGCCGGAAATAGCAGCATGCACCTACAGGCCTGACTCTAGAAAGCTCGCCCCAAGAGGCTCCTCAGCCTGGTCTCCCTGCAGTGAGGTGACGTTAATAAGTCCCTCTTAATGGCCTGGCTGACAGGGCTGACGCTAGCTTATTGCCTTTGCTATACCATGCTTGTGTGAATTTGGGAGTTCGTTGTGTTGAGTTAGCAGAGAGAGAGAGAGAAAAGCCAATGGCAACTTTTGCACTGTAGAACTTTTCTTGCCTGTCCTCCCCAAGAACCAGCTATGCCCCACAGTGTGTTCCCGTCTAGTATTTTTCCCGAGTTCTTTTTCCTTTAATGACAGTGTCAACGACTGCTACTTACTGAGCACACATGGCAATGCTGGCCATGTGAATGCATCTTGTCACTTCACCAAAATGCCAGAAATGAGACAAGTCCTTTCTCTGATTTTGATCAGTGGTCACTGGGGTCTGGAGCCAGTGTTGATGAGGCCGGGGTCTAACCCATCTCATGAATTCTTTCTGGGGGATCCTTCTCTCTCTGTAGTGCCACATGGTATCACAAAGCTGCTCTGCCTGTCACAGGCCCCCTCGGGAACTTCCGCTTGGACTGGGCATTTCTCTCCCTCTCTCCGCATGGATTCCTGGAGTCGATCTCCAGAGGCAGACATGCTTCCCACCGCTGGGGGTGCACTGACCGGGGGCTCCCTGCTCTAGCCAGAACCCTAGCTCTATCCTTTTCTCTGGTTTCACCTCTGTGACAGTTCTGCCTAAGACAGCTCTGACTTCTGAGCTGTTGCCCAGGCAACTTTCCCACCAGCCTGGAGGACCGTCCAGCCTTCCCCGGGAAGGCTTCCTTATAAACACTCTAGTGCCACGTGCAACAAAACCAGCACATCACATTTATCCTCTTTAGAATACCAATAACAAGAGAACTGTGAATGTGATGATATTAGATTACAGTGGCAGTTGTGTACAACAGCCTGTAAGTTGAGCAGCAATAAAACATGTGGATTATACGGTCTATAAATTATATTGCACATTGAAAAAAGAAGTACCATGGATTTTTTTTAAAGGGCTATAGAGAGATGTGTATGCAACCTCCTTAATTACCCAGGAAATAGGGGCTGCATAGGACAGGTTGGCTCCACACTCACAACTCAAGTATTGTGTAGCCCATCTTCCTTTTCTCCTGGTAAAAAACATTAGAACTGAGGCTATGACTGAGGCTTTACTGACCCCAGTACTGCTCAAGCTCCATCCAAGGGCGGGTGGGGGGGTGGTGAGGTGGTGGTGTTGGTGGCGGTGGTGGGAGGACGCTGGGGATCCTGAAGCAGCGCTCCCCAGGGGCTCTCTGGTGGGGCACCTTGCCAGGGTCATGTCTGATGCCCCAGCGGAGCCCAGATAGGAGACTGTTCGTCTCTAAGGCAGCTCTAAGCCGGCCTGTTGGAGATGGTAACTCGTCCCCAGTCACTAGTGAGACAAGGTAAGCCTGTCCCTGAGCCTCACTCATCTCCCGTACAAAAAGAGGAGAGCGTGAGCAGCTGCCCTCAGGGCTGCATGCAGTAGCCCTCAGGAAAAGCAAAACTCAGGCCGCGTTTACCTCAGTGACAGAAGCCCTATACTGCACAGCCGGAAGGGACCGGCTGCAGGTGGAGGCCCTCTAGTGGCGGATGTAGCAGATTCCACTGAAACTTCCCAATCATTCCTTGCAGTGGCCCTGACTGTTCCCTTTTTCAGTGGAAAGGTTCCCAGAGGACAAGGCGCTCTGCAGACCACCCAGCTAAGGAGGGGCAGAGGTAGCCTTGCGGCCAGGCCTCATATTGAGTGCTTGTCACTTTACTGTCCAACGTGCCACAGGCCACAGACTCTAGTGATGTCCCAGGCTGTGGACAGAAGTGGCAGGAACTGGATGTCCGCGCACCAGAGGCCCTGACTGGCAGCTGCTATATGAATAAAACCACCGCACACTCTGCAGAGATCCACACTCAGCCACCATGGCCACATTCCCAAAATGAGTCCCGGGAGAACGTCACAGCACGTCCTGTTCCCAAATGGTTAAATTCCTTGGAGCTGGGGCTTTGTACTCACAAGCAGAATCTGAGCTGGCCCTGGGGCTATTTTTGGCTGCTCGTATTCCCTGCCCTTTCGGGGTGACCCAGCAGCACAGGCTGGGCTGGCAGATGTTTCTTTTGACTCTCACCTTGAGAAATGACCAGGTTCCAGAGGACTAGCCCCATGTGGAAGGGTAACTTCTGATGTACCAAGAGGGCAGGTCTCCAGGGAGGGAGGGGGGCTAGGTCAGGAGTGAGCCCAGGACTGCCCCGCAGAGGGAGAGAGGCTGGACAGGAGCCAGTGGCTTCCAGGCACCCTTGATTTCCAGGGAAAGCCTTCATGAGCATACAGCAGAGGGACCACCACAATGGCAGCCTCAGTGGCCGTACTCCAAGCTGGCCACATGCTCAGGAGCGGGAGAGAAGGGCCCAGCAGGATAGACACTGCCTCAGGCAACGGCCCTAGATCTTACTACTCCTGTAACTCCCCTGACAGCCTGCAGGCATCTAAGAGTCCAGATTAGAAATCCATCCCATGAGCCAACGGGTCTCTCTCTCTGCCAAGCTGTCACTTTCCAAGCTTTCAGCCTGAAGCCAACAGAACTGTGTTCTCTGGGACCCAATTCAGACCACACCGACCCCCTCCCCCATACTCCCCAATTCTTCACAGTCTTCTGGGTGAAATTCACACTTTCTGTCTGATCTGTGGGGTGTCCTAGCCAGACCCCCTGCACCATGGCTTCCCAGGAGGACTGACTGCCCTGTGCCTGAGACTGGCTGTGCCCTGAGCCATGCCTGTGAGAGTCAGATGTCTCCCACCCCAGTGGCACATGTCTGTAATCTCAGCACTTTGGGAGACTGAGTCAGAAGGTCTGAAGATTGAGTCTTGCCTGGATAATTTCGTGAGACCTTGTTTTAAGGAATATAAAGAGCTGGGATTGTAGCTAAGGGGAAGGCCCTGAGTTCAATCCCCTGTACTGCCAAAAAATTGTTTTTCAAATGTGATCTCCACCATAGAGCTCATTCCTACCTGGTCCACTGGGCCATAGAATTTTAGTCCTTTGAGCAGAATATATGTCTACCCCAAGTTTACTGCACTGAGTTAACTTAAGGCACCTGGCTGCATTTAAAATTTGCAAACTTGCCTGGAAAGAAAAGCATTCCTGAGCCACTGGCACCTCTGTGCCAGCCTGCAGCTTGATGGTGGAGGGAGGACCAGGATCTGACAGATGTGGGAGGGCCAAGGATCACCTAGGAGGCCCTGCTGTAACCAGAGAAGGGAGGTGGTGCAGGGCGCTGGGCGTGGGGGGATGGTAGGGAGCAGGGTGTGGAGGGGGTTGTGGGGAGCCCATGGCTCCAACAGAACGCATATTTACAACTCCTGCTTTCATTATGATAAGATGGAAAGTCCTTACCAATCCTAGGGGCTGGCAAGAAAGGTCTCCGCCTACTGACAGCAGCTTATCCTCTGCTTCTTGTTTTTTAGTGTGTTTATGACAAAACATGAACTAAGGCAATCACAGTCAGCCAAAAGGGAACAACCCCAGACTCGCTGGGACAGACGGCATCCTAGGATCACGGGAGTCATCCTGTGAGGTAGGCAAGGAGGGGCCTTCCTTACTGTCCTACCCGCTGCAGGGGCCACGTGACTTGCTCATGATCCTTCAACTTTTTGGCGGGGACACTGGGGCCAGAATCCAGATGTCCTGGTGCTGGCTGCAGCACTCTGTCACTGGACACACAGGGCTAATGTAACTCTGCCACGGGACACGGAAGTCACTGAGAAGGGCCACCTGGGCTGGGCTCCCTAGGCACTGGCATGTCCTAAGCAGTAGTGGGACATGGGGGACTGGGCTGTCACTTCTTCAGAGGGCTAGGTGCTCCAAAAATTCAACCTTGGCTGTAGCTGACGTGTGCCACTCAGGGTAACTTTCTATGGGAAGAGAAAACCTGCACGGAGAGCAGGACGACTGGGCTCCCTCTGGCTTCTTGGCCTCATGGTGTTGGACGCACATAAGCAAGTGCCATCTCCTCTTTGCTGGGTCCACAGAGGCTGCCACACTCTGGAGTGGGCATGGTGTGCAGCAGCGGGCATCACCAGCTGGGACATCCGGGGCTTCCTCCAACAGTCCCCCAAAGGGTCTATAGGAGCTGACCTCTACTAAGGGCCAACCCAGGACCAATATGTGTGTGTCCAGATGCCCCAAGGGCCTTCTTCCTGCCCCATCTCAAAGCAAGCTGAGCTAAGCAAGTGTTCCAGGGCAACAGGGAACTGCTCCTCCTCAGAGCACGACTGGGTCTCAGCTCTCCAGGGCCTGGTTTCCAGAAGCTGTAGATTCACTCATTTATTTTTGTTATGGTTTATGTCTAATTGTCCCTACCGCCCCTCCCCCCCATCCCCCAAAGCCTCATGCAATCGTGGGGTGGGGACTTCTAGAGTTTGAGACTTGACTCATGATCCACTGGGATTATGTGTTTTAGTACTAATGGGGTTATCAGTCTGAGTATGGCTGGGATTATTGGTGTGGCCTAAGGTGGATATCCTAAGGCAGAGAGCCTGAATGTAATATAAAGAGAGACAGAGAGACAGACGGTGGCTGTTGCTCTCTGTGCCCTGGTTGCTCTGCCGCCATGAACTGGATGCTCTCTGCCCTGTTCCACTCAGCCTTGGGCCAGCCGAGTATGGACTGAAACCTCCAGCAACTGTGAGCTAAATAAGCCTTTCCTTCTTTCATTTTGAGTGTCGGGTATTTGTTCCAGCAATGAGTAAAAGTAACTAAGACACTAAAATATGGCGAGTATTTAAATTAAATAATTTATTATAGTACAAGACTACAACATGGCCAGGTGGCGGCGTCCGTATCTACCTTGTTTACCAGACCTGGCACTGTGTGGCCTCTTGCTTTTCCCTGAAGTCTAAATAACCATGAAAGGTAAATGTTCGGAATCAGTCAGGACATTGAATACAGCAGTGCCACTAAAGACACACAGGGAAGGGTCTTCCAGAGCTGCTCCAGAAAACGGCAAGAACAGTGGGCTCAGGGTGCTAGAAGCCGGGGGAGCATTTCAAGGGTGGTGAATGACAATACAGCACGTGCTACTGTGACACATTTAGGACATTGAAGGACAGGCTATAGTTTTCAACTATGCTTCATGCACTAGGTCCAGTGCCAAGGCAGAAAGAGGGCAAGTACTATTAATTCACTAACATTAACTGCAATCAGCATGTGCCAGGCATGTCATTAGGTGCCATAAATAGAAAAGTTTAAGAGAGCAGTATCCGCAGGAGCTTAGACCGAAATACAACACACCACAGCTCCAAGCCATAGAAGGGCTGCAGGGCAAACTACCTGGGGTGATCTGGTGCAGGGCCTGCTGGGCTCCCTGGGCAGCCCTTGACTCTCTCCCTCCCTTCCACTCTACCCACCGTGGCCTTGGTTTACTGATCCAGGGAACCTGGCCACTAGGCTGACCATGGAATGTGGGGCCCTGGGCTCCTTGAGTGTCATCTGCTTGAGGTACCTGGCCAGCCACTGCCCACAAGCTGGATAATGAGTGAAGTGGCAAGCATCCCCTCATGCTGGGAGTGTGTTCTGTGAAGCCCCGAGGAGAGGCTCAGGACAAGGGAAGTGGGGGTGGGGACAGAAGGGTGACACCTCTGAGCTGCGTCCATGCTGCTGCCAGAGTGGAGTGTGGCAAGGGCACAGGGGGGCTCCAGGAAGTCACTAAACCTAACCCCCACCCCGGGACCCCCCTGCCTCTCAGAAAGGAGCACACAGCAAATGCAGCCTTTTTAGAGGCCTGCTTCTGGCTTGGTGGCAGTGGCTTTTCTCTTTGGAGGTGACACCCCTAGGACAAGAGTTGGTCCATGTCAAAGCTGTGGCAGGAAGGGGTGAACCTCCCTTACCCCAAGACTTGCTGCCACTTCCTCACCAACTTGGTAACAAAACAGAGAGGGTGGGTTCAACAGTGTCCCCAGACAGAAGCTGCCCAACTCCTAACCATTTGCATGGAACCAGGATCCCTGATGATAAAGTTAAGGATCTTGAACTGGGACCACCTTGGACTTAGGCAAGGTGACACCATCCCTACAGCAGAAACGAGAGGGAGACAGACCCAGAAGGGATGACCATGTGAAGGTTGCGGGGACACAGAAATGCCACATCTATAGGGCAAGGAGCAGGGGACATTGTTGGCAGCCATCGGGGGTGGACGCTCGCTCACAGCCTCTATGACGTGCTGACTCTAGCTTCACTGGTGCCTTTGGTTCTGACCTCTGACTGCCAGAGCTCTGAGAAGAAATCACCAGGGCTTCAAGCCACCTACTTGCTGGTGCTTTGTGGTGAACACCTTCCTGCCCCCTGATGGCATTCTCACCGAAATGGGCTTGGGATGCTTGTTTTCCAGAGAGCTCGAGTCCCACCCGGATGGAGCAATGAACTGCGTTTGCCTGCTCTCCTCCTTCCTGGGCTGCCATGGGGCGGGTCAGGGGGCGGCAGCTGTACCTTGCCACCTTGCGGCACCCAGCATCCAGGGGCATCCATAGGCAACATCCCTCCCCCAGAGGGAAGCGGCTGGGTGGGGAGGGAAGAATCGATCTCAGCCTTCTGGTTGACTTTAACCCACAATCCCAGCTGCTCAGGAGGCCGGCTCAGGAGGACCACAAGTTGCAGGCTCACCTGGGTATTTGCAAGACCCTGCCTCAAAGCAAGCAAGCAAACAAATAAGCGAACAAACTGGTGAGGGACATAGCTGTGGCTCTGTGGCAGGGCACTCCTGGGTTCCTGGGTTCAATCCCCAGCACTGGGAGGAAAGCTCAAGGGAGGAACCCTGATTATTCTGTAGGAGTCGGGGACTCTTCGCTCTGAATAATGGAGTAATGTACAGTTTGGGGCAGATTTAGTTCCCAGGTGGTTGAACAATACCCCTACCCCCCAGGGATTCCTGGACACGGCATAGATCAAGGTGTGTGTGTGTGTGTGTGTGTGTGTGACACATGCGCGTGCATGTGTGCACATTCTTATTCATTCAAGAACCCAACCAAGTGCTACAACATGGCTGCACACAGCTTCACACAGCGGTGCACGGCCCTAACCCCAGCTGTTTCAGAGGCTGAGGGAGGAGGATTAGGAGTTTAAGGGCAGCTCGGGACACTTACTGAGTTCTGTATCAAAACAAAAATGCAGAAGGACTGGGGCTGCACATGCGTGTTTAGTGGTGGGGTGTACGTTTAGCATTCACAGGGTCCTGGATTCAACCCTCAGTGCCACACACACACACACACACACACACACACACACACACACACACACACGACCCCATCCCAGTGGCAAAGCTGAAGGCAAGGCCCCTCCCTTCTCCACTTCCAAGGTGGGGCTAAAACTGAGAATCAGTTACAGCCAAAAGGAGGTGACAAATGTCAGCAGTCTGGAACCCTGCAGGACACAGAAGTTGTTTAACACTAGACCTGATCAGGAATCATCACAATACCCTGGGGAGGCTGAGGCAGGCAGACTGGGACTTTGAACCCAGCTTTGGCAACTTAAGAGACTTAATGAGACTTTGTCACAAGACAATAAATTTGAAAAAGGGTTGGCAAGGTAGCTCAGTGCTGTGATCCTGGACTCAGTTTCAATACAGTACTGAAAAACAATATCACCAACAAAAATAAAACAAAGCAAATTATATATATATATCTCATTATTGCATCTGCACCAAATCCAGGTCTACTACTCTGCTGCCAGCTGCAGCAAGCCACCTCTCCCTCTGAGGGGCCCTCTCATCCACTGAGGGAAGGAAGGGACAGTGAGAGCTGTGTGCCTCAGAGGGTCTGATGTGGGGTGGCACAGGAGTTTGGAGGACAGGGTGCACCGAGGGGCAGCGCAGCTTTTTGTCACAGTCTGCAGGCTGCTCTTTTGCCTTCTGCACTGCTCTCTGAGGACTGAAGAGCCACTGAGGCTGGCGAGGGAGACAGAGGCCAGGGGTGTGTTTTGGCACTTGAGGAAAGACACCCAACTCATCCATGCTCTGGTCCCTGGGACCTGGGACCTGCTTGGTGTTCTGAATGAAAGAACACACTTCCAAAGTGAGGCTAACACTGAGGACCCAACCCAGCCTTCAGAGAACCCAACCATTTTGCTTCTCTGAAGGCCACAGTGCTGCCTGCTGCCTGCCGCCTTCTTAGTTCTAACTGTTGTCTTCTTTGTGGAAAGCAAGAGCCCCATGGTAGGAAGGAAACAGCACAGTGACCTCTCTTGTGAGCTGGCCTCTGCTGGGATCGATCCCTATGCTCCTGAGATAATACATCGTCTCCTTATTAATTTTATTTTATTTTGAGATATCATTGTCCAGGCTGGTCATGAACTTGTGATCCTCCTGCCTCAGCCACCCAAAGAGCGGGGGTTACCAGTACCGAGCAATAGAAGTGTACCCAGCAGCAGTGTGTACCCCCACTCAGCCGCCTACATCTTCTTATCTGCAGAAGACAAAGCGGATACATGGCCTGCCAGGTTTCTGGAGACAGGTTTCACCCAGCAGCTGGCTGTCACCTTGACATATGAGGTGGTCAAGATGGCCTTCTGCATAGAGCAGACGAGGGGCTGTGTGACACTGGGGCAAGAAGGTTTCTGTTTAGAGGGGGGAGGTGGCACATTTTGTCCATTCCTTATGCAAGAATGGACTGCATGACATGGTGGAGAAAACCAAAGGCCAACCGTGTCCAGACACAGACTCAGGAAGGGGGTTGAATTAGCAGTCAGCACACAGCCCCGGATGATGGAATCTCCCTCGAGGATCACGAGTCCTGGGCATCCCAGGAGACAGGCATATGACAAGGACAAGACAGGGCCTTCTCTCCCTAGAGTGGGAGAGCAGCGCAGGCATGCGGACTTAGCCCAGCGACAGTAGGGGAGAGCTACAAACAGCTTGAAAGGGAAATTACAGGGAATATGGCTTAGAGAGAAGGGGAAGAACCAACATTTCCATGCAGACCATGAAAGAAGGAACAGGGAAGACAAGGCTTTATTTCATATAGAAAATCTTGGGTCAACTTGGAATTTCTAGAAATAAATGATTGGCAAAGTTGCATGTTTTTAAGATGGGAGAAAAACGAGTGATGGGTGGGCTCTGCCAGGGCCCAGCAGGGGCTGTGGTTCTGATAAGACTCAGAGTTCTGGAGCAGGAAGACCTGCTGGCCTATGTATTCAATTTGGAGCACACAGATGGGCTAGAAATGCTTCCAACTCACCCAGGCTTTTGTACGGGTTTTTTCCTTCAGTTCAAGGAAAATGCACTGAAGTCCCAGAGGCTGTACAAAGGAACTGGGATGAGAGAGATTGAGAGAGAGAGAGAGATTGAGAGATTGAGAGAGAGAGAGAGAAAGACAGGAAGACTTTTAAGTCTGTCTTCAAATATCTCAAGTCCTCTTGCTTGTCCTGGCATTAAATGCCAACCCAGCTGCACAGAGAGACTCCATGGGAGAAATACACAAAGACAAAGAAAATCCAAGACCGGTAAACAGAGGTGGATGCTGATAATGACATACACAAAATTATAAAAGTCAGCTAATCATTTGTGGATCCTAAAACTAAGGCAATGAATATGAATGCAAACAGGTTTCCTGCAAAGAGGTCAGATCCAACCAACCTCATTTCCTGTATTCCTAAGGTCACCAGGCTGCATAAATTAAAGATGGGAGGCAGTGCATTCTAGAGGCCATGTGCATTTATAGACCAGGCTTGTGGTGGGGAGACACTGCCCTGGGAGGGGCTGTGCACAGCCACCTGGGGACTGCAGGGCCCAGCAGCTGGGCGGGGCTGCAAGCGGTGGTGCTGCCCTGCCTTGTCTGCACCGCACAAGGCCCCCAAGGGAGCAGGAATATCATGGAGATGTGACAGGCGATGGCAGGAGGCTGCACCTGGGACTCAACGCGTTTTGCCCTTAGAGAAAAAGATAAGCGCACAGCTCCACGAGAGGCAGTTGGGACTTAAGTGGGATTTCAAGGGGAAAAAAAGACCAAGGATCTTTTTTGCTTAGTAAAAAGTTCAATTTGATGACACAGTTCTTTGAAACAGGTTATTTATGGAAGAGTACAGACGAAAAGAATTTCTTGTAGTAACTCGTTTAGTCTGCAGAACGAGTCCATAGACTGTGCACAGCCATATCCCAGGAGGAGAACAGAGCCTCTCAGGGAGAAAAAGGGAGAAATGGAACCCCAAGAAAACCGGTGGCAGTGTGCCAAAGGGACACAGGGAGGTCGAGAGGCCCTCTGTGGTGGTCAAAGCCACAATAATGAGCACACTACGCATCCATCGATCCAGACCAATAACATTCAATAACTGCATAAACGGCAGGTGCAGGAAGCAGACAGATCTCCATGCAGTGGGGTTCTGGTTAATCTGCATGGACTGGACCCACTCAGGAGGTGGAGAGCACAGAATGCCCTCTTCCCGGGAGCTCGGTGCAGACAAGAAGCAAATAAGGCAGCTTCACCTCAGACAGAGCTGAGAACGCTCCCTTGGCTGGGCAAATAAGGTCAACAACAGCAGTGAAGGGTGCATGGACGGGATGCGCCTGGGTATGAGGGGAGAAGGCTCGTGCTTTGCTGCCGTGTTCTTACCCTGAAAACCACACCCTGGCCCAGTCATCAGAAGACATCAGAAAATCACAGCACAGTGACTGACCCTCTGCAGACCACGTGACCCTCTGCAGACCACGTGACCCCCGCAGACCACGTGACCCACACTCTTCTGACGACCAAGGGCACCAAAAAGGTGCATCTGAGGCACGAGGGCCCGCAGAAACAGGATGACTAAGTGTGATGTGATGTCCCAGATGGGATCCTGGAATGGAAAAATGATAGGAGTTAAAAATTAAGGATGTCTGAAGAGAGCATGGGCTTTGGCCAATAATGATCACCAACGCTGGCTCGTCAATAGCAACCAACGCACTACAGTGCCATCAGATGTGAATAAAAGGAGGACCACGCTCTGGGGCTTGCACACACGCTCTGCACTATGTTGTCACCTTGGCTGTAAATCTCATTCCATTATAAAATCTTAAAAAGACTTAAAATGACCAAAAAGACTCTGAGAAGCTGGGTTTGGAGGCAGTGTGCGGCCTTGCTTCCCTGAAGTGCAGGGCCACGAGGAAGACATATTCCAATGGCTGTCTGTCACCCCGCCCCCCCCCCTCCCCAGCAAGCTGTGACTCCAGGGCAGAAAGGTCTGCGTTGTCACATCTACTCTATGATGGTGTGGCTGGGGCTTGTCCCCAAGGGTTCATATGCTGGGAGCCAGGTTCCAAGTGTGGAGAAGGTAAGGGGTGATGGGTCAAGTGGAGCCGGGTGCGACCCTGGGGAGCTGCTGTTGGAGAGACTGTGACAGTCATCCTCATCAGCTGCCCAGCTGCCCCAGGAGGGACTGTTACACAGTAAAGGGTCGCATTGCTCCCTGTCCTCCCATCTCCTGTCTCACCATGTGACCTCTTCCTATTATTTATTCACTCACCATCTTGACAGCCACCACAGCACTATGTACTCAAGAGGTCACAGTCAGAGTCAGCATACGGCTGTCTGAAATTTCAGCCTCCCAAACTGAGAGCCAAATAAACCTTTCTTCTCTTTAAGTTACTCAGTCTCAGGTATTTTATGATAGGGATGGAAAACAGACTAATATACCCCCTCAGCACAGGTTCCTGGCACATAGCAGACACATAATGAATAGTTGTGAAAAAAATATGTCAAGGACAGGCTTTGGAGCATAAGATGTCCATCTTAGAACACTTGAAAGATGTATCAAAGAGCTGATGCTAGGTCATTTCCTGTAGTTCCACAGAAGCACTGTCCCTTGCAAGCATAATGTAAGACACACACGTAATTTAAATTTTTCTAGTAACCCCGTCATAAAAATAAAAAAAGATGAAATTTATTTTAATCATATATTCTATTTAACTTGCTATATTCAAAATATTTCAGCACACAAAACACGTAAAATTTATTAATATAAATATAGACTGTATTAAAGTATTAAGTGTAAATTTATTAGTGAGATGGTTTGTATTCTTTTCTTTGTATCAAGTCTCCGAAGTTCTGATGCGCATTACATAGGCACTGCGTATGGCAATTTGGAGTGGCCCTGTTTGGGTGCCCAACTGTGACGTGTAGAAGGGATAGGGTACCCCGAGGGGCAAAATGAGAACTTGAAAGCTACATGCATCCAGGTTACCTGTAAGTGATGCATTCAAAATCTATTTATTTATTTATTTATTTACTCATTCATTCA
Organism: Capromys pilorides; assembly: GCA_004027915.1. Lineage (NCBI taxonomy): Eukaryota > Metazoa > Chordata > Mammalia > Rodentia > Capromyidae > Capromys > Capromys pilorides. The sequence continues at coordinate 19,077 of PVKN010001651.1, forward strand.
TTTGTTCATTCATTCACTCACACACTCATTCATTCATTTGTTCATTCATTCACTCACACACTCATTTATTTGGTTTTTGAGACAGGGTCTTGCTATGCCTTCAACCTACCAGGTAGCCCATGGCTTTGAGCCTGCTGTGAGCCTCCTGCCTCAGCTTTCTAAGTATTGAGATGACAGGTGTGCGCCGCAGCGTTCAGCGGCAAATGCATTTCAACACTCAGACCCTGTGTATGGTTAGAATAAAGAAGCTTGGTAGGAGTGATCACCCCGTGACCAGAAGTCACAAGTAGCGCCTGGGTGATACCTGCTGGAAGGCCCCGAGGAAAGAACTCCTCCAGTGGCTTGGAGGTTGACCTGCATGACCCCTGAGCTTCCGCCTAGCTTTCAACAGTTCTGAATTGAACCTCTGCCACCAGGACCACGCACATTCATGTACCACATGTGTCCAACCTCATCTTTTCCGCCTCTGCCACACAGGTGTTACGATCCTCTTTTTCTAAGATGTCTGAATGGACCCTATGCATGGACAGGGAGCTGAGAGAGTTCGGACCCCATCCCAAAGCAGAGGAAGGGGACTCAGGTCCAGGGCGCACGTAGAGTTCTGTCCAGGGCAAGTCCTCTCAGTTCCTCTCAGTTGCTTAGCCCAATCTCTGGTGTTCTGGGCACTCTCAGCAGCTTGCTGTGAGCAGGGGTGGCGCCTATGGTGATGACCTAGATCCACGCACTTGGGGTCACTGCTTTTGCTGTGAATTCCCATACTCAGGGACATGGGGGTGGCAAACTGGAGACTGCTTCCCTTCCAGCGGCTGTGGCATTCGGCCTGCCAAATCCACCCCTGTGAGGTCATCACCAGCTGTGCCCCAGCACCCCCGCCCAAAATAGTACTGGCATCTGGATGTTAACTCAACAGCCTCATGGCTGTGGAGTTACACGAAATATCTGACCCGCTCACTTCTGTGAGCTTTAGCTAGCAGAGGAGGGAAGGAACTGCTGGTGGAAGACATCCCCACCTTTCCAGAAGATAATCTATGCTCCCTCCCTTCCTGGTTTCTCAAAGGCAAGCATGTAGCAGCACACAGGGACATCACAGAAAATGAGACCCCATTACGCCAGAGCCCTCCTTGATGCCCAACCAAGCTGAAGTTTCTGCACTTGGCGCACTCTCTCTTCCTTGCCAGGCTTGGTGCCCACCTACTAACACATATTTAAAAAACTCCTCAACTCTGCTTTGCAACCCCTGACCGGTTCATTTGGCCACATCACGAGCTAGTGTGACTCTCCCAGCGCACTGCTGACTTCCGCCACCCCTAGGCTGAAGCTCGCATGCCCAGGGGAGGGTCTTGCCAAGTCTTTTCATGGACCAGGCTACAGCACGCTACTCAGGCTGCTCTTGAGGGTGCCTGTCCTCTGTCACCACTGCGTCCTTTCTATCTGTGTCTCAACCTAGAAACCCACATTGTGTTTCCAGTTCCAGCTCCCCTTCTGCTCCACACTGGATCTGCACCTGACTGAGGCCCCGAGCACTGCGTCCTTCACACCTCGCTCTCATGATTATTTACACCTCTGTCATCATGAAAGAAATGAACAAGATCATTCCCGGCAATAGTAAACCAGATAAGAAAAAAATGCGTCAGGGAGATGAGAGAGTGAGATGGGGTGGCAATAACTCTGGCTGCGTGGCCAGAGTCTGCACAAGGAGGCAGGGCTGAGGGTTCCAAGATGGGAGTGTGATGCTAGGAAGAGGGTCCAGAGGCTGCATCCCAGGGAGCTGCCACGGGGTAGAAGGGCCCAGGTCAAAGATGAAGGCAGCCTTTCTCTCCTGGTTGTGATAAACGCTCTGGGTTCTTTCCTTTGTAGAGCTGGACACCGCCAAAACACAGGGAGCAGAGACAAGACCTGAAAGACCACTCTGACTGCTGAGCAACAGATCTGGAGTGGATGCAGGGGGTCATGGTGATGGCGGGAAGCAGGACAATCACAGTTGTCTATTTTTTTCTTATGGTGGAGACAAAATACCTGATGCCTAAAGTTAAGGGAGGAAAGGTTTAGGTAGCTCACAGTTTGCAGAGTCTTTCATCCATAATTGGCTGGCTCTGAGGCAGGGTGCAAGCATGCAGGAGAAACGGTTCCTGGCAGGGAGAAGGAAGCAAAGCAACACTGGATGGCTACAGCCTTCTATCCCATGGCTTATCCAGGCAATTCAGGGCCGGTGACATTCACACCTTCAATCCTAGTGGCCTTGGGTTTGCCACGCACTGCACCACAAATCAATTCCAGCATCATGTGCTCTCCATTCAGCCACCTCTGAAAAAGTCTCATGTATGGCCATATAAGGCTTTGGGTGGAGCAAAACGCAGTTAAACCTCCTACAAAACCATAACCCACACTATATTAGAATCCAACATCCGGTGTAGTCTTTCTTCTCAGAGGAAACCTTCTGAGCCTGTTCTTTACGGAGAGCATTTCTGTCAGCATCCTGGTCTTCTGAGTTCTGACCAGGCTCCCTTCAAGTACAGCCCAAGCCTGTGCAGCTCTCCTCCTTTAGCCACATCTCCATCCTTGCCTAACTTTTCCCTTTCCCACACGCCAGTTCCAAAGGTTCCTACGTCGCATGGCCATCCAATGATGTCAGACAACCGCCCTACTCCTCTGGTATTCTTAGGTACTTCTGTCTTAGGTACTTTTCTCCTTGCTAAGACAAAATGCCTAGCATCCAAAATTAAGTGAGGAAAAGTTTACTTGGCCCACACCTCGTAGAGGTTTCAGCCCATAAACGGCTGGCTCCAAGATGGGGTGGCAGCATGGAGGAGACACAGTTCATGCTGAGAAGGTAACAGAGAAACAAGGGGTGATCACGGCTCTATCCCTCATACATTGTGCAGGCTACTTAGAACTCCCACCCTTAATCCTGTCACCCTTGATCAAGCACTGCACTGTGAATAAGTCCCAGTGTGACGCATCTGAAGCCATACCAGCAGTGGACCAGACATGGACAATGTGACAGACTGGGATGTAATCTTAGGAAGGAGTGCTTTTATTAATGGGCTGGATGCAGGGAGCTACAACAGGGCTTCTGACCCAGGCCCCTCTTCATAAATACATGCACAGCAGTGTCGTGCTTCTGTGGCGTAGTGCAATGTCGCTTCTCTTGGAGAAGCCTGCAGTGGGCATGTCTCTGTGCTGACCTCTGTTCCCCTGGGAGCTCCCTGCTCGCCTTCACTGCATTGCCAGGTAAGCTCTCACATCAGCTACCCTTCCACAGCCCATGACCACCCCTACCCTGAGGGAAGTCACCCCCTATGCTGAGGGCAGTGCGCCCAGTCTCATTCCTAGTAGCTGCATTATCCATGTCTTTTAAATGCCTACAGGGCTCTGAAGAGCCACAGGTGCCAAGGACATCCATCCTGTGAAAAATGCCCACCTCACTGCTGGACAAGGTCCCTGAATCCCCTAGGAGACCAGAAGGCCACAAGTACCTAAGTCCTGAGTGTCTTGGGTGGAGGTCACTGTCATCAGCTTTCACCCAGACAGAAGGCAGAGACTTCTGGGTGCACCCTAGACACCATTAGGGGTCCAGCTGGCTCTACTGCTATTTCCTGTTCCTTTGGTTCTGAACTCTTCTATGATTAAAAGTCTCCATGTGCAACCGTGTGCTCTTGTTCAGAGATGCCAATGTCACTCTACATTACTAACTTGTCACTCCTTCTTTTCCTTCCTCCCCCTCTTCCTGTACCTGAAATAACTCTGTGAATATTTCCTCCCAGATATCTTCCTGAATGGCCCTGCATGTCAGTCATCTCCTGGGAATTGGCCACTGCTGCTGCTAATACCTGGGTTGTCAGGCTCCTAACAGCCTTTGGATTTGTCATGGGCTATTAACTAACTAACTCTTCATTAAGCGTTAGTAAAAATCAATTTCTAGGGGGCCGATCTGGTTCCTTTGGTTTGCTAAATGGAAGAAACAGATGTGTCTGCTCACATCTCCCACAGCTTCTCCCTGTAGGAAGCTATGTCCTAGGTACTGGGCAGAGAAATCTTTGTTCCTAAGGTGTTGGGTAAAACCTGGCTTCTGTTGCCATGGTGAACACCAAGCAATGGGAGCTAAGGGGCAGTGTTAACAGTGCAGTGGAACAGAGGAGACCAACTGCTGGCTCCTGTCACTTAACATCCCTGAACAAACACTGCTGATTGGACCAGGAACAAAGGACTCACCAGGGCTGAGCCAATCACATTGCTTCTCCTGGGAATTTGAACTTCAGGCACAGAAGCTAAAGGACTTGAATAAGCTGGAGGTCAGGGTGGGTGCCCAAGCTCCAGGGAGCAGCAGCTGCTGGCATGGGGAGTCGCCTGGGTGCACAGGCACCAGCAAGGCCAAGTGCACTGGATTCAGAGGAGAGAGTGTGTGCTTGGGTCTCACACTTCCCATTCTATTTCTGTGTGGCCTGTCCAGTCTCCTCCTGCTCACAGCTGCCTACAAAGTATCCCATTGCAGCCTTAAAAATAACTGCCACTGGGTTCTTTCCCTAACAGCCACTCATCTCAAAGACCACAGGCTCCGACGTCAGACCACCCTGGATTCAAATTCTGGCCATGGTGCTTTGTTATCCACTCACAAACAACTTCCCCAGGCATCCCTGTCCTCACCTAGAAGAGGGTCCTAAAGCTCCTCACTGCTTAGAGTTATTCTGAGCTTTGAATGACTCAGCGTCGATGAAAGGACCTGCCTTGCAATAGCAAATAACCTGCTAAGTAGTCATAAGACTCTAAACTGGGACTCCCAATGCAGGAGGAAGGTGACATCCAGGGAACATTTATCGACACCTGAGACACTTTGGCCCCACCACAGTGGGGGTGGGTGGCACCGGTACCTAGTGAGTAGAGGCCAGGGATGCTGCTAATGACCCCATAGCACACAGAGGACTAGGCAGCTTCTGGGATTTTTGTCAGGTGAGGGCAGAGCAGGGGTACCCCACTTTCAGAGTCAGAAGAGGTACAGCAGCCCTGACCCTCTGCAAACTACATGTGAGGTTCTCAAACCTGACAGGTGGGGCAGGGATGGTTGGAGAGGCCCTGAGGCCATGGTGAAGTGTGGGTGTTGGAAGTCACTTCCTGGAGTCCTGGGCAGGTGTCAGTGCAAATGCCCCAGATATGACCTTGTGACAGAGCAATAAAGCAGTTCCTCAGAAGAAATAACTGCCAAGATCAGCAAGGTGGCAGCACAGGGCTTGACCAGCTCACTGAGACCCCCAACTTTGGAACAGCAGTGCCCAGAGACCCCTCTATGTGACTCTGAAGGATCCCAACATTATCAGCACACAGAGGCAGGGAAATCTTTGCTCCTAAGGCGTTGGGCAAAACCTGGCTTCTGTTGCCATGGTGAACACCAAGCAATGGGAGCTAAGGGGCAGTATTAACAGTGGGTAGATAATATGGAATTATGTCGAATACTATAGATACTATAGCTATAGCTATAGCTCTGGCTATAGCTCTGGGGTGCAGGGCTGAACAGGAAAGGAAGAGGCTCAGGCTACCCCCTAGGCTAAGACACAATGGCAAAAACACTGGATTTCAAATGCTACAAAGGACAACCAATTTGAATCATGCAGGTTTTGTCATTTTAAACAGAAGTACTAGAGATACCATCCATAAACTTCAAAGCCTTGTGGGTACTGGGCCAGCACTGTGCCACCGCGCTACATCCCCAGCCCCTTCCATCTTCCTAATGACCTGGACAGTGGCTCTCACGGTGCGGCCCCCAGCACCAGCGATGCCCTGGAGCTGGTGAGAAATGCAGGGTCACTGGGGCCTGGCAGCCCTGCCGAGCCAGAGGCGTGCGGTGTGCGCGTGGTGCACGGCCTCCCGGTCCTACATCTGGAGGAGTACCTGCCTAGAGAGAGCAGACCCGGGTCAGGCGCAATGAAAACCCAAAGCATTGAGACTCTGGGGCATGAAGTCCTAGGCCGGGGCCACGCTCTTCTCGTGCGTTCTTCTTCCCCAAGTAAACCGAGGCAGCGCTGGGGAACAACAACACTGTGCTTCCTGCCAATGCTGAGGTGGCTCAGAGGCTGAGAACTGCCACTGTGGAGGGGACAACCTTGGCTTCATCTCAGTGGAGCTGCAGTTCTGACACACTAGCAAAGAAGAGGTGCTATAGAACTCTATATGATCTATATTATTCTATGTAATTCCATATTATCTACCCCGACCTTGTCACTAGCAGGCTATATTAATAAAGGTAGTATGTATGATTGATTGATTGATTGATTGATTGATTTATATTATGGCCAGCTCAGCCTGCCCTGGGGGTGGGGCTGGCACAGCATGTAGTGCTGGGAATTGAACCATGGTCCCTGCAGTTGCCTAAGCTTTCCTAAGCAGGCACTTTAGACCACTGAGCTATCTCACTGACCCCAAAGGTTGAACTTCCATTAAGCTCTCTTTGTTTTTTTTTCAGAACTTGGGATTGAACTCAGGTCCTCACCTTCACCAGGCAAGCACTTACTCTACTGAGCTACCTCCCTAGCCCCAAAGTGGTAATCTTTTGAAGATCCACTTGCCATAGACTAGTGAATATAGTCCAGCCTGATATAGTCCTTGCCCCTTGGGCCTCTCAGCGCCTTCATTCATACAATGAGAGAATCCCTTCCCACTCTGACTAGGCATAAGATTAACCCTGGAAGTATCCACAAAGCCCCCACCCCAAAGATTTTATAATCCAGCTGGGACATGGCTGAGGAGCACGTAGCATCGTGCTGTCCCTTTGCTTAGCTGGCCCACAGATACACTGTCACATCTGCACAGGACACGGGGATGCAGGGTGCGTTTGGGACCAAGGGCAGCATCCAAACCTGGACCTCGGAACCTGCCAACTGGGTGACACAAGTCAAGTGACTTGAGATACTAATAATATCTCGCTTTCAAGGTGGCTCTGGGGCTTATGCAAGAAAGGACATCGCTTAAATACACAGGCTGGCCCTCAGCAGTCACTCAGGAAGCTCACCTCGCGTCTACCCAGTGATGAATGCTACAGCGTACGGTGTAGCGAACACATGGCTCAACATAGGGAACAAGGACATTTGTCACTTCTAAGCCTGGAAATGTGAAAGCCACAGGATGACCTCCAGGGGACGACACTCCATACATCAGGTGCGCATCCACATGATGTGCTATTATGCAGCTATTACAAATTCTGTTTAAAGACAGATTAGTGGAATGGGAAAATTTTCATGACACACTGGTCAGAGAATAAAGGTTAAAATATATAAATGCCATAACACCAGCTATAAAAAAATAACATATGCTTTAGCTATGGATGTGTGTTCAGCCCTTGAATAACTACACTAGTGATTTCTGGGTGGTGGCGCCAATACGCGATTTTATCTCTGTTGTTCTGTTCTTGAAGATGTTTTCACAATGTGAGAATGTGTGACTCTAAAAAGCAATGCGAATTATTTATTTATTTTAGAAATAAGGAGCAGGATTGGATCTGAGGCTGGGCAATGAGGTTGGGAGGAAAGAGGTGGAAAGAAACTTTCTGGGCCAGGGAAAAGCAGATGGAACCATAGAGCAGGAGTGGGGAAGGTGTTGGAGGAGATGTGCTTGTCAGAAGCCACAGGGTTTAAAGGGAGGTCAGGGAAGTAGGGATCCAGGGGCAGATGGGGTGGGAAGGAAGGGCAGCCCGGAAGACACCCTCGAGGCACGCAGGCTGGATTTAATGCTAGAATTGGCAGTGGAACCACCACAGGCTCTGGGGACAACTTAAGGAAGAGCGACCCTGGTAGCTGTATCTATCCCCTGGGCAGGAAAAGCTGGAGACTGAGTGACACAGCAGGAGGAAGAAGAGAGCGGCCAATAGGAACGGGTCATGGGCAGTAGCACCAGGGCAGAGACGCTCGCTTAGGGAGGTTCAGCTGGGCCTCCTCTGCGCCTGGCTACCAAGGGGTAGGACAGGGGTTGGACCCAAAGAAGTCTCCTGCTTCCAGGAGTGGGGACACGGCAGGGCAGGGCAGGGCAGGGCAGGGCCAGAAACCCTCAAGGGGAGGAGAATCCTGTGGTGGTCTAGCAACAGCACAGGCTGGAGCTGGAGCTTATCTAGACAGGATGAGAGGGAGACAGAGAGAGAGAGAGAGAGAGAGAGAGAGAGAGAGAGAGAGAGAGGCAGAGACAGAGACAGAGAGAGAGGCAGAGAGAGACAGAGACAGAGATATATATATATAGAGAGAGAGACAGAGACAGAAAGACAGAGACAGGGATAGAGAGACAGAGAGAAAGAAAGAGGAGGGAGAGAGAGAGGATGACATTGGCCCTGGAGCGTTCTCACCCTTAGGAAGAAGAGCCACCCCAGAAAGGAGGGAAGGAGCCAGGGCTGCCTTCCCTCAGGCATTTCAGGGAGGAGACAGTGGGGACCAGAGAAGGACCTCTGGAGGACTGAAGGTCCTGGAGGACCTCTGCAGGTCCTAGGAGGTGAGAAATCGCATCTCTGGCCGAACACCAAGATGGCACCCCTAGCAGGCTCTATAGTTGCAAGTGCTAGAGGGAACCAAATGGAATGCAGCAGGAGGGAGCAGCAGTCTAGAAAGTTCCTTAGGGGAGGCAGAGGCAAGCAGCAGCTTGGATGAAGGCACAAAGCATCCCAAGGGCACTGCAGAGCTGCCTGGGAGACAAGAGGAGGAAGGCAGAGAGGGCTGCTGAGGCTTCTCTGAGCTTCTCCAATCCACTCTCTAAAACTGGGGGTTAATACCTCAAGCTCTTGGGGTTCTGACTAAGGACCAACGAATGAACATGCATAGTACTCTGACAATGGTAGACGCTCAACACACAGACGCAGTCGTCATTATGTGGCAATAAAGCAAATGACTAAGATGTAGTGGGTAGAAAAATGTGCATCAAGAACTGGGAGAGAACCTCACCTCAGGAAAAATGCAAAAGTCGAATCCCAGTACCCAGGGGAGCACATGCACCAGCTGACATTCAAATAGAGGCTGTCTGGAACAAAAGGTAGAAAAGGCACCTCACACAGCTTTGAACACAAGGGTGCACAAAGGGGCCTCAGAAGGAGTCTTTCCTGGGCTAATCTTCCTACCTCCCTAGACCAGAGAGGGGCCACAATCCTGGGGTCTGGGACCTGCTATTTCTGGGTATGGGCAGAGTAAGGGCATTCAATATTCCATGCCTACTTCTCGCCAGGTGCTGCAGATGTGTGTCACGGCGGAGGGTCTTTCTGAGCTCCAGAAATTGCCTTCTACCTCCTGTCAGCATTATCAAAGGCCTCTCCCTGTGATCGGATGCAAAATCGAGGAGCGGTGACACACAGCAAAGGCAGGAAGAACAGTGAGCACTTGTCAAGGGCCAGCTGTTTGGTCCCTGCTTGTTTTTGTGGTCTGCAATGGGGAAACAAAGAGTGTCTGTACTCTACAGGCCACACTGTCCTTGTAGCTTAGCTTTGTGATTCAAACAGACCCAAGTGCCTCCTCCCAGCCTTCTACCCCAGCAGCCCAGGGCGAAGCCAGGTCTAAGAGGAGGCTGGCACTGGCCAAGGGACAAAGTTGAGTTCTCTGCTCCAAATGGAAAGCAAGCTGCGTACACGTGGGCAAGTACTGACACCACAGCCCAGGTGACGGAGCCAGATTCTCACAGATGGCTAAGCTACGCAGAAATATTGCAGGTAGCTAGACAGGGCTGGGCCCTCAAGGGATCAATGCAGAAGACCACTGTGGCTGGAGGGGCACTCACTGAAGGCCAGGCTTCAGGAAAACAAACTGCTCACCTATATACTTTCCCTAGGGGTGAACGGCAGGGATTGATATTCTAAGTAGGCATCGATCACCTTGGGGTGGATGATGAAACCTCCTTAATCCACCTTTTCTGGGAAGGTCCGTCATGTGAGATCTTTATAACTACTTTCCCCATTTGGTCCCTATTTAATCAATGTTACCCTAGCAACTATACTCATTGTATACTTATTGACCATAGTTTTGTCCCAGCTCACACACGTCCTGTAATTTGCCAATGGATCAACATTACCTGAGGGGCTGCACTTGCAATCTTATTGACTAGAGTTCTGTCCAACCTTAAGCCTGCCTCATGTAATGGCTTTGCTCAATGAAACCCCACTGCAAAGTAGGGCTCATGGGAACCCACTTTCCAAACTCCCTTCTGTCCCTCTGGGATAGAAGCTTTCTTTCTCTCAAGTTCTTCCTCCTCTTGAACTCCACTGTTCCTAGAATTCATTCCTTGAGTTTAGAGAACATGCACTCGGTGCTTTGGGCATCTCTCAGGTTGGGCGTTTCATTTCCTTCTATCAAAGTGACTCCTGAATTATCAGGCAGCCACGGGTGTGACAATGGCACAAGATGGGTCTCATGAAGTCGTACAATGAACCTAAGGCTGGGAAGGGCATCCTTGTCATCTTACTTCTCAGCTCTCTGCCCCATCTTCCAATAAGTCTAGGACCACCTGAGCCACCCTCCTACAGCACACTCCTGAAAGCCTTCTGGTGACCTCCTATTCTGTCTGGGTCCCCTGGTGCCCCGTTGAGCAGCAATGACCCTTATTTATACTTCTCTAGTCTGTCATGTGCTTGCTAGGTTTCAGTGTACCTTGCTTTATTTAGTATATTTTGATATAAGGCAAATGGCTAAGGTGCCCAGATTGGGTTTGGACCTGTGAACCTCTTGCCTCAGCCTTCTGAAGTGCTGCCATTATAGTGAGTGCCACAGGCTTGGCTGGGATTTGTTGCTTCACATTTCCATGTTTCTGCACTGTGGCCCAAAGCATCCTCTCTACCCTCTGTCCTTGGCTCACTGAGGAGCTTGTGTCCCCCTTCACGTTCTGCTGCAGGCCCACCCTTGCTGCGGAATATCCTCCACCCCCACACCCACCCTGTCAGTAGCCCACAGCCTGCTTCTCTGTCCTCATAAAGCTCGAGCTACCCCTGGCTCCTCTGTGAGTGCCTCCAAAGTCTGCGACTCCAGAATCAGGCCCCATCCCAAAGGCGAGAGAGCATTCGGCAGGTGAATCAATAAAGCACGCCGCTTCAAAGCCTCATGAACACAGGACAGACCCTGTCACGACCCTCGGAGAGCTCCAGCACTCATTGCCTAGGTCCCATAACACAGCCTTAGTGAGTCTCTTGGCTTGTCCTCCACATAGGTCTGTGTAGGAGTCAATGTTTTTTCCTTTAAAAATTAATTTTAGGTTTGTCAGGCAAGAGGCTTTAAGTCGGCTTTGCACTGCACCTGCCTGGCACATGCCTGACGCTGTGTGGATGCTGACTGGGCACAGCGAAAAGAAGAGTAACAAGCGTTTGCTTGGGGAGAGACGCCCACCGCTGGATGTAGATAGGAACAACACGCACCGCCAAGCCGTCTGCCAGAGAGCACGGGTGGGGGTGGGGTTTCAGGGAAAGTCATTGCAGAAGCTCCACGGCGCACACACGCATGCATGCACACATACTCTTACTCGCTTCTGCCCACTGTCTCTAGAAGGTGTAACCAGCTCACCATTTAGTTTGAAGCGGAACCTCCTGGCCAATAAATGCAGTAAACCTTACTGCTTTCTGCTAACTCTGCAATTAAATTATTAAGACGCATTTAGCTGTACCTCCTAGGAACACAGCATAGAGACTGCCTACCAGCTTAAAGTGCAGAACTTAAATGCCATTCACTTATCTCCTGTGTTCATATGCATCCAGTTGTGAATGCCTTTCTGTACTCAAGACGCTCCAGCTCCTTGCGTCTCTGGTTCTGATTTCAAACATCAGGCATGCACAGGAAGCGCGGAAGGTCTTGATTTCATCTCTAAATGAGTGTGGCAAGAGCTCTCAGATTCTGTAACTATGATGTTAAGTATGCACACATATATTTAGAGAAATCTGACTGCCTCCATCTGCACTTAAAACACATATGTCAAAAAGACCATATTTTTCAGTATAGGAGCCATGAGCAGATTCAGGCTACAGACACTTTTCTTGCCTCTGAATCCACAGCATACAAAAATGACTCCTGCATATGCTTGTCTTCTGCTTCAGATTAGTTGATTCCGTAAGAAGTCTGTTCATTTGACGAACATCACTTGATTCATGTGCTGCAACCTCTCCTCCCCCACAGGGCTTCCAAGACACTGTGCTGGTAACTCCTCCTCAGGCTTTGTCTGGGCCACCCTTCTGTTCCCACGATACCTGAACTCAGCAATGTACCCCCTGGGGTAGACATCTGCTGATGGCTGGAAACACTATTGAGTTAGATGTGTATAAGAAGGGCTAACGGTTTATGGATTTTTATAGTTTAGGTCTAAAATGTCCCCCCAAAATGCTATGTGTTCAGAGATGAGTCTTTTGGAAGGTGATTAAATGATGAGCCACTATACTCTTTAGCAGATTGATGCATTGCAGGTAGGGCCTCCCTGGAGTGGGTCCCTGGGGGCATGGCCTAGAAAAATATATTCTTGTCTTCAGCCCTTCCCCTTTTCTCTGCTCTTTGGCTGCCACAGCTTACATAACTATGTAAGCTATGTAAGCCCTGCCCTTCTGCCATGCCATCCTGGCATCTGAGCCAGCCAGCTATGAACTGAACCCTCTGAGACTCTAAGGCAAAATACATCTCTTCTCCTTTAAGTTGTGGATGTCTAGGAATTTATTCTAGGGATGGCAAAGTAACTACTTTCATATTTACTGTCACACCTTAGGATATCTAGAATAAGTCCAGTCTTACTTAATGACCTTACAAGGGAAGGGCAGGCATTCACATTCACTGAGTCTTTATGGACTAGATGCTTTCTACAAAAGCATCACCTTCAACTTGGGCATTGCTAAGGAGGAGATAGAAGGTCTCAGACCACATAGGCACAGGCCCTCCATGTGCCACAAAGGGAGACCACAGGTGCTAAGCAGCCTAGACTTGCTAAAGCCACTGACCCTCTCGGTGCCCAGCAAAAGCACAATTTCCAGGCTCCATATGAGACCATTCAAACTGAGCGAGTAAACTGAGTTTGGAGATGGTCAATTTAAATATCTCCTCAGATGACTGCCATGCACAAGGATGTTTAAGACATAGCGGTGCCTGAAGGTCAGAGCCTGCTCTGCTCTCCATCACAGCTACCTCACCTGATCCTCTTAATCTCAAATGCCCTCATACCATGAGATGGCCTGTTATAGCACAGGCAGTAGATGAAGCCAGCAGCACCGTCCAGGGGCAGAGTACACTGAGACTTCAATGCAGAGTCAGAGAACTAAGCACATGGCACCTTGCCCTCGGAACACAGGTGAGTCTGTAGTTCATTACTCCACCTGGAGTTTTCATTGCTCTTCAGGGTCTCAAGAGGACATGTGACTAATGTGCATGAGCCTCTTCCTTCTTTGTTGCCTGTATTGAGCCACGTTATGGCTTAGGAGATGCTCTCCCAAATTCTCTTGCACGACTAGGTGGGGATCTGAGGAGGTATGTGAATCATGGGTTTCTGATATTGGATTATGGGTGGGAAGACTGCACCAGTCTGCTGATTGGTTTAGCACAGTTATGGGCGTGGTTAATGGGAAGGTTGGCCATGGGTGTGGGCAGTGCCAAGGAGTAGGCTGGTAGCCTGCATAAAATAAAATGGAAAAGAAGGCTCTGCCACCTCCTGTCTGCCCTGCTATGGGCTGTTTCTCCTCTGCCATGCTATTCTGCTGTATTGTCCTGCCTTGGAACTAGCTGACTGTGAATTGAAACTTCTACAAAGGGTAAGGTGAAGATAACATTTTCTCCTTTAACTTGTGGCTTGTTCTAACAATGACTACTCACTTTTGGGTCCAGAGCTTAAGGAAGATACAGGACCATTCCCATTTAGCTCTGGAAATCTTCAGGTACTGCAGATGCAGATGCCCATTTGATATCAGGATTTCCAAAATGTACTGGTGTAACAGAAAGACTAACATTGGGAGCTAACCTGAAATACCAAAGAACCAACCTGTTGGTCTTCATGAGACTATAATCGGCTCCTTTTGAGACTATAATATTTGGCTTTCTTGCAAAGATTAAGGCACATGGAAATGTAATAGTTGCATGACTACTGGTGGAACCGGACGTCAAAATTATATGCCTCCTTTAACATGGCCAGCTTCTGCTATATTGCTGTGTATGCTTGTCCCCCATGGATCACTTTTTCTGCTTACAGAAGACAAATGATCTCACACTGGTGTAGAACTTGGTGATTTAGTTAGTAATTGTATGCACATCAGCTCCCATATTTTTTCTAGGCCAAACAACAAGTTTATTCAGATTGGGATCATTATTTCCATCTTAATGATGTGTACGCAAGAAAGAGACATGGGACAACACCTGCTCCAGTAGTTCCTTAGAGGAGCTGGCAGTGGAACAAATGTCTTCCGGCTGCTGTGCACTTTGATTTTCTGTCACCTTCATGGAAGGTTCTAACTCACTGTCAAATAATTTTGGCAAGGACATGAGGTTGCCACCTGGTCCCCATATTCCATGTGTGAGCTTGGTCTTTGTATTCATGACTTGGAACATTGGGGCATCTGTGGTTAAGAAAGAAGGGGCCATTAAATAGACCCTGCCAGAATGTTCCCCTCTAGGCTAATGCAGTGGCTGGGGAAGGGAAGGGGGCCGCCAAGTCTTGGGCTTTGTCTTCCGGAGGACTGTGTAGTCAATTTGATACTGAGAAGAAGAACAAGAATGAGGTGAACACACGCTCTTTGGTGTTACAGCAGTAGAAGGAGTGTTAGCCATTGCCCAGGAATTTGACTGCTAGGCTCAAGGCGAATAGCACCTGAGAAAAAGTTCTGGGTTTAGCTTTCTGGAAGCGAACTCCTTACACAGGGACATATGTCTTCAGTTTGCACTGAGATTCTTGTTAAAAGAAGGCTAAATTTGGAATTGGAAATCTAGGTTGGATTGCTAGCTCGACCATTTCTTTGAAACATCACCACACAGTGGACTCTGAACCTTGGTTTCCCGTCTACTCACTCAAGGGTGGTTTGGAGGTTCTGAGGACAAATGCACCAAATGTCCCAGGCAGGCCAGGTAGTAAAACATATCATATGGCATAGACACTGAACCATGTTGGTGAGAGGGCCATGGATCTTAAAGGGGATGGTGATACGCAGCAGAGGTGGATCAGGAGGGCTGAGACTTACGAGGCTACAGAGCATCCTAGGGTCTGCTCCCATGAGGTAAGCTCCAGACTAGTCTGCTCTGGTTCATTTGCTTTCTTCTTCATTCCTAAGAAGACATAGTCACTGTTTGTTTAACTGCTGAACCTCTGGAGCTGGTCTCAGGGAGCCAGAGAAGCTGAGCAAGACCAAGACCTCTGAGCCAAAGTTAATCAAAGCGACTTCAGCAGACCCTCCATGGCCTGCTCCCGCCTCCCCTTTCCCTCTTGATGTCTTAGAGGACACATCTAATGATCCATTGAAGGAAAATGATCGTTATCATGAGATTTGGGGACTTCCCATCACAGCATGAGGTAAGAATCTAAGTTCCTACAGAGTCCCAAGACTTCAGGGCTGGAAAAAGACTCCAGCCACCTGACTGGGCTTATTCAAATAGAAGGAGGAGGATAAGGAAGAGGAGGAAGAGAAGGAGGAGAAGGAGAGTGCTAGAGGAGGGGAGAAGGAGGAGGCAAAGGAAGAGGGGGAGGAGCCAGCGGCAAGGGACAGAGAGAGGAGCTCCTAGTTACATAACTGCTTAGTAGCAAAGCTTGAACTGAGGGCCAGGCCGTGGCACTAGAAGATTTGTTCTTTTTTTTTTTAAATTACAAAAGTAGACTTTGGCTTTGAAGGATGCAAACAGTTTCTTATCTAGGTGAATGAAAGGCTGTGTTAATTGAGGCCTCTGCTCAGGAACGGAAGATACAAGGTCATCAGTTTCTTCCCCTCAGGGCTGCCCTGAAGAGCAGAAGCATCAGATGACAGGAGGAGAACTTGAGTCATTGAAAAGAAATAAAAGGTTCCAGAAGGTTTCGAAGATACTAAAACCTCTTGTCAACAATAGGCTGGAAGAAACAGCACATGAATTTGATTTCCTGAAACAAATGTGTGGACTGGCTTTAAAAATGAGAGAACATGCTCCAGGCAAGAGCAATTTTGAGTTTCCTGAATCCCAGCTGGCTAGGACAGTCAGACATGCAGGAGAAATCCAGAAAATAGATGGGGTGTCTTCCGCTGATTGCAATACAGCCCCAGAGCTCTGCAGCTGAAGCGAGTCATTATGGTAGCTTCGTCAGTGGTCACTGTCATTGGACCTCATCCATGAGCTCATTTTCTGGAGCTGGTTCCTTTCCTTACCTGCTGCCTCCCTGGCTGCTAGCTCTGCCCCCTGGGCTGCATCCTCCTTTTCATTGTATTTACACTGACCTCATTTTTAAGACCTTCTCTATCACAGTGCCTCTCACACTAACCTCCCCCAACTCAGTACCACACAGCTTTGCTGCCTGGGTGTCTTGCAGGCATCTCACGCTGGTCCCCACCTGTGCACGCCGGGTCTCCCCATCCTCCTCCTGGGATATGCTAGGACATTCTGTTGTACTTCCTTCAGGATGCAGCAGTACTGCCCCTGCTCCCAGTGCCTGAGATGCCTCTCTTGGTCTTCTGCATAGAGAGGCCCTTTCTCCTTGCCTCTGTACCACCCACGCTCCACACCTGGAGGTCATCCACATCACCTACATCACGTTTCTGCTCAGCACATTGCAATGTCTCCTTGTCCTCTGACATAGATGCCAAGGTCACCCCAGCATCAGCAGGACCCTGCATGATCCATCAGGCCCACCCCCCTCTACCTCCGTCCCTCCTCTCCCTCACCACACTGGACCCTGTCCCTCCACAAAGCCTTGCCCTCACTGCCCTGTCTGCTGCTCTTCCACCAGGTGGCCTTATGACATGTTTCTTGGGCATGACAATTTCTGAAACTCGCCCCACCCCGAGCCAGTGCTCTAGTCCACCCTCACCCTCTAGCCACTGTTCACTCTCTCCTCCCAGAATGGGAGCTTAGGTAGTGATGCCATTCCGGCCTTCTCCATTCACCACGGTACCTGCAGCTCTTAGAACAGCACAGGGCGTGGGGCGTGCATGAGGTGCAGCCCACCCTAGTGGAAATGGTCCTCTATTTTCCTTGTGTTCCTCTGCCCAGGGTCTCTGTCATGCTCATGTCCCAGCAGGTGTTGGTTCCTTACACCCCTTCAGCTCACCAAACATAGATGCAGCTTCTTTGCCACAACAGCACAGGATGTAGAGGGAGGATGGGCAAGAAGGAATTGTCCTGCCATCCTGGCGTGGTGGTGGCCAGGCTGGGAAATCCAGAGGAGATGAGTGTGAACTTCAGGGCTTCCGGGTGCCGGGACATGGTTCAGAACTCTCAACTCTATTCCTGCTTCTAACCATCATCCTTAGAGACATGGCCTCACTTTCCTCAACCACAAAATGACATGACCATCATGTTTTGTCCCTGGTGCTTTGTGTTGAGATTAAGGAGCAATTGCTAAAATTTTGTCCACGCAAATATGAAACTTCTTATACATTTCCCTCTGCTCTGCTTTTCAGGTTCAACCCTATCCCATACCACCTGTAAATATCCTGACAGAGACTTCCCTAGACATCTCAGGATCCGAATGCTCATGCTGGGTTTGCTTTCTCTCATTCCCCTTTCCCTATCCTCACTTCCTATCATGGGCCACTGGCCCTACAGACTTGAAATGTCAAGGTAACCCTCATCTCTTCCCTGTCCCGTGGAGCCCAATAAAACCAACCTCCATTATTTTTTAGTCCTGCTTTTGCAAAGCCCCTCAAATCTGTCTCCTCATAGCCTCTGTGCTTGGCCTCTGTCTGCCTGCCAGCTCCCTGGAGCATGGTGACAGCCTTCTAGGGAGGGCTCCCACCTGCTCCTGCCCCTCCCCACCAGCAGCCAGAGATTTCTGCCAAAACCCAGATAATTCAACCACCCAAAATCTTCTGACAGTTCATCCATTGCAAACATAGCTATACCTGAAGATCCAGGGCCTTATCCAAAATCCCTCCCGGCCAGCTTCATTCTAGCTATCTGTGCCCTTACTCTCCCTGCGCTGATCCCCAGGGAAAAGGCAGATACTACTGAGAAGCTGAGTGACAGCTCTCCTTCTGAGACAGAAGGAACGAAAATGGGTAGAAAGGAAATGAGGGACATCCTAATTTTACAACTGTATTTTAAAGAAAAACTATAGCTTCAAGACAACTCCTTTTCCCTTTCAGGAATGGGAATCTCCTAGTCACGCTCAGAAATTCCTAAGGGTATTAAAGACCTGTCAACTGGGGGTTCTGAGCCCGAGCTTTTCATCTATTATTGCATTCCCTTCCACACACCCACCTCCATGCTCAGAAGGTAACTGAGCAGAGTGGACGACACCCATGTCCTTGATAATCCATCCTCAAGATACCCCAAGGCCACGTAAACATGCCAGCTGTAGAGCACAGCGCATCTCTCCCTGGGGGGGCCAAGCTCTCTTCTGAGTGCATCACTCTGCCCCTGCACTGAGCTACATCCCTAAGCTCTGTTATTATCTGAGACTGGGTCTCTCTACATTGCTAAGGCACTCGCACTGGGTTCAGATTTGAGTTCCTCTGGCTTCAGCCTTCCAAAGTGCTACGATCACACACACCTGTGATCACGGCTCTGGCGGTGTGTTTTTAAACTTCTGCTTCATAAACACCTTCATGCCTCTCACTGGTGTATGTTGGCAGTTCCTTTTTTGTGATGGAAGTTGGGGAACTTACCGCCTGCCTCCTGGTGGAGTGAACTGTGGTCCCCATCTTCTGTTTGGACGGCATCAGGTGAAACCTCTACCCATTATGCCATGGCAGAGCCCTCCCCTTCCGGTAGGACTTCCGGATTCTGCATCCTCCAGGAAGAAGTCCCAGGAGTTCAGGGGAGAAGAATGTCTTCCCACCCCCACTCTGCCCCCAGGGTTCTCTTACCAGGAGCCTGGAGAATGAGGGGCAGCGCACATAGAGCTTCTCTTAAGAGAACTCTGTATTGGGCCGGCTAGATAGCTCAGTACACTAAAACACCTGCTTAGACGAGTTTAGGCCAGTGCAGGGACTGCAATTCGATCCTGAAACCACATGCTGTACCCGCCCTGCCCCCAGGGCAGATGAGTCGGCCACAGAGTGGGCACAGTGGGGTATGCCTGTAATTCCAGTGCTGGGGAGGCTGAAAAGAGGAGGATCATTATGAGTCCACGCTGAGTAGTGAGACCCTGTAACAACCAAACACATTAAATAAATAAATAAATAAAAAATAATAATAATGAAAAAAGAGAACTCTGCATCTTGAACCTCCAGGCGGGGTCAAAGACCATTCCTGCACCGACCTGGTGACAAACGATGAAGTTCGATAACATCACCCCACCAACCACGAGGACTACAGGTGTAGCACAGTGTCCCTGAGAGCTGACATCCCACTTACAGATGATCACACAGGGCCTGCAAAAGGCGTCCCCAGCTCCTCAGCCAGCACCAACTGCTAGTAGGTGGCGAAGCTCACGAGGAACACTGGGGCTCATTGCGAAGTCGGTGCTCTTGCCGCAGCTTGGGGGCCACAGCGCTAAAATGGCCAGGACAGAGCCAGGCCACACATCGACCTCCACGTGGCCTATAAGGAAAGCCACGGAGTCCTAGTGTGGGATCCACGCAGGAGCCTCCAAATCCCTTCGCAGCCTTCAGGAGCAAGAGGGCTCATTAGCAGATCAATGGGGCGGGACCTCCGGAAGTGACTGTCAGATGGACAGCTTCAACCAGACAGAACCAGCTCTGCTCTGCTGTGCACAAATCCACTTCTAAGTGGTTAACATAATTGACACTCTTTCCTTCTTCTCATGCTTTGCAAAATCTATTTATACTGCTATTATTTGTCTACCGAGTCATCACTTTGAAAAACCTCCTCAGGTTTAGCTTTCATTTCTTTCTCCCTGGAGGCTCTAAGCCTACACTCAGGCCTTTTCTCTTCCTTGCCCCTGGCTGTCCTTTGGGGCCCTGGATCCCACAAACAAACCCTAGAAAGACACCCAGAATGCTTCTAGACTTGGCAATTTAACTAAAGTATTTACTTTCATTTCTCTAAAAGCACAGCAGACATGAATGTGAGAGTAATGAAATGCCTTCCTTGGTCTCCCTCTGGTCTGTGACCTCCCTGAGACAAGAATGCCTGATGGCTAGCTGTCCCCACCCGCGGACACTGACATGATTTTGCTTCACTCATAGTGGCAGCAGCACACACTGAGTCTGTTTATCAAATCACCCAGTTGCTGAGTCAGTGGTGTTTCTGGTTTCCATGCTACCACTTGGAAACAAGGCTACCTCTGGTCATTAGCACGGGAATGCTCCGGGTGCCAGGGGCACAGGGTGGCACCAGTCTCCCCTCGGTCATGGTGGTAGGACCTAGTGTAGGCTGTGTAGCCTTTTGCAGAGCCTGTTTTCTCTCCTGTAAATAAATGCAGGGCCAGAGAAAAGATGACCAGGAGGAGACTTACAGATCTAAAGTGTCCTAAGCCTTAAAGGTCGACAGGATTTAGGGCAAATTTTATGTCAGATTCAATGAGCAGGAATGATACTGGGTTGAGATCTGTCTTGGTAGGGTGGTAAAGCCTGTGCTGATAACACTGGCTTTGGCACAAACATCACCCAACAGTCCCGTGCCCTCCCCACTGTATGTATAGCCCCTGCCACAAGCTCTTCACAAAGCATGAAATTGACCACTGGGATTCCCAGGATGAGATTTTGTATTGCTCAAAGGTTTTCCCCTGATACTTGGCTCAGAAAAGCATCAATTCATAAATCTCTAATCCACAGAAGGAAAAGAAAAATAAAAGATCCAACTGTTTCCAACATGCAGCTTTTGAAAACCAACTAACCCTTGAGGGCATTCTGAGAAATGAAATACACAGGAAGAATCAACAGGAGGAAGGCATTCAATTATTCAAAGGAACATCATTAAAGCAAATTTTGCTGTGCTGATGAGGGCCTGGGCAGAGTCTGTAGTCAAGATAAATGCTTAGTTCCTCTTGGGACTCCTATTACTGATTGTTACAAAAGTGTAGCCGAGAACATTTTATTATAGTAATAATGCCACTTAGGATGTACGACCAGAACGGTGGGCTGTGACTCGCAGTAGCTTGAAGTAATGGACCCTTGGCCTTTCAGTTCAGGTTCCTTTCCTGAGGCTGATTGAATTATACATCTTTTACCTTTCCCAACATGAGACAGAAGAGTTCTACTAATGTGTGTGAAAGCCAAGGCAGGTCATAGCGGGGCGGGAGCCCAGTTCCTTGGGCTGCAGGCTGCCCTCCTTCCTCTTGAACAACATCCTATGAACTCATTCATTTACACAGGGTTGGCTCAACTGTGTGTGTGTGTGTGTGTGTGTGTGTGTGTGTACTTGGGGAAAAATAAAGACAAAAAAGTGTACTTTTATCCCTGAGATCTGGGAAAATGGATTATTTTTATTTTGCCTCTTAGCTTTTATTGTGTTTCCAAATTTTCTACAGGGAGTATATATTCTTTTATGAGAAAATATAAATGCTTTTCAAAAACAAACGTTCCCAGAGGTCTTTGCCCAGGCAGTAACTATATTGTTGTAGGAGAGAGATGCAAAGAGGAGGGTTCACATGTGGACACCAGCCAGTACTAGCAGTACTCCCTGCCTTGGTTCAAGCCAAGTGCCTTCCATCTCCAGTCAGTGCCCACCTAGGCGCAGGGACTGGCGGGAAGGCGCTATCATTCCGAGAGCCGTTCCCACTCCACTAGGGACAAATCCTAAATTTGGCATATTCTGGAAGTGAACAAGTTTCCTTTCTTTTCCCCAGGGTCTCAGACTTGGCATGTAACTACAATAGGCTGTAGAGTTTTCAAATAAACATTTTCCTCCTGAAGAAAGTCGTTCGGTGATTATAGCATAACTTTCCCAGAAGAGACTCCATTTACCGCCTCTAGTTTAAGAAATTACTTGGCAACAGGATGCAATTTAATTAAAGTATTTACTTAAATGTATGCCTTCTGGGGCCTGAAGGAACTGGGATATTTGTTTTAATCAACTGGCAGTTGGGGAGTTTGTTTGACCATGGGTCAGACTTCTTCTGAAGTTGAAATACACACACCCCCCTGAGTTTCAGAAAAATAAAATCAAATTCTTCTAATTGATAGGCTATCAAAAAAGAAAAATTTCCCAATTTTCAGATCTTACAATGTTAGGAAGGTCAAATATCTGGTTTCTCCACTTGGCTCCTTGCCCTCATTGCAAAAAGTCCTCATTGCAAAATCTTCTCCAGGAAAATTGGAAGTAGTAATTTCTTTCTTCCTTTTTTCTTTTTTTCCTGTGGCCATCTCAGCCTGCCCTGGGAATAGGGCTGGCACTGCATGTGGTGCCTAGGATCAATCTGTGGTCCCTGTGCTTGCCTATGCTTGCCTAAGCAGGCACTTTAGACTACTCAGCTATCTCGCCGGCCTGGAAGTAGTGATTTCATTGTGGAATAAAACCTACATTTTTAAAAACCGATGTCCTGCTTGCTGTAGGCAACCAAATGCATACTTGAGCTCTTTGAATAATGGGTTCAGCCCCATATCTCAACACAGTGTTTTTTGTGGGAAGACAAACAAACAAACAAACAAAACAACTCCCAATGTCAAGGGCTGGAGTTTGTCTTTCCTCCTTTCTCTTCCTTTATTTCTCTTTTGGTGAACACTTGCCTCCGGGGCCCAGAGTGCTCTCTAGTGCTGTCTGCCTTCATACATAGCTATTGAATGAACACACCTGCTCACAGGGAGGGCTCTGTGAGCACCGCAGAGCAAGACCAAGAGCAAGACCAAGAGCAAGAGCGTGCCTTCATCCTCGGCCACCACACTCAGGCTGTCGGGGCCCATGTCACCACTGCGGCCTAGGGAGGGAGGAAGTGTGCTCTGGAGGTCTCGGTTGTTGTGAGGACCCCTAGGCCTGCAACTGGGGACTTTGGGAGAATCACTAAAACTCTCTGGAGGCCCCAAGCCATTCTGGCACCTGGTACGCAACCAAGCAGCTCCCACTCCTCTCTCTAGCGGACTCTGGTCTTCGTTCCTCCACATGCTCAGAGACACAGGTACAGACAGCGGCAAACCAGCAAAGAGCTGTTCTTCTGCCCGCTGCTAATCCCCAGCAGAAGTTCCAGGGAAGAGGCTCAAGCATGGTTCGTGTATACTGAGGAGAACATGGATTGGAGAAGTTGGTGTGGGCACTTGGCTCCCCACACCCTGCCACAAACTACACTCTGAACATTTCTTGCACATGTTGCCTCACATAATGCACACCAAAACTCAACGAGCTGCAGAAACGAACACCCAGCAGGGGCTCTGGCTTTCTCTACACATTAGTGCAACAGCTAAGACGATTTTGCACCATGCTGTGCAAATCTCTGTGAGGGATCTCTTCCTCCATTCTGTGCTTAAGTGTCTTTAGGATTTTACTTGGATCATGGATGAAAATGCTGACCACTATACAGCAAAGAGAAGATGATGCTAAAGTTCTTCCCAGACTAACGTCAGTCTACTAATGAATGCATCAGAGACTGTCTTGGCTACTGTTCTCTCATTGCTGGGACAAATACTCAACACCCAAAATGAAGGAAGGAAAGGTTTATTTAGCTCAAAGTTAACAAAAGTCCATACTCAGCTGGCTCCAAGGAACGGTGGCACATGGCAGAGGGCAGCCATTCATGGTGGCAGCAAAGAGCAAGAGCAGAAGGACAGGAGCAGCAGCAAGTATGGCTACGGAGAGGAAGCCTGTCTCCCTCATGTTGCATTGAGGCTATGCACCCCAGGTCAGGTGCAGCCCTCACACCCATAATCCCAGCAGCACTTACATTCATAATCCCAGCACTAGATCATGAGCTAATCACAAAGTCTAGATGTCTACTCCATGACTCATGAAGCTTTGGGGGGACAACTAGACAGAAACCGTAACAGAGGCCCAATGTGCAGCTACAGGGGTCCCTGAAATGTAGCTTGGGATAATGGTCAAGGGTATGAGGGAGGAGGACAGAGAACTGGGTGAGAGCCTTGGGGTGCTGTTGCTTTCTCTGAGCTTCTAGTTGCTTTTCTACAATATTCTAGGGAATATAATGGTGCAGGGCTGATTTGAATATTACACGGGGCAAGTTATGGAAGCTTGTGTCCAATCCTCCAGATATGGAAGCAATGCATTATTGTTTTCTGGGCTCATAAAATATAAGAAAATGTGTTAAACAATCCCCAGAAAATCTTATCTTGGGCATCTAGGCATCTACTTGGTGTGCCAACAACCGTATCAAAACTATAATGCATGTATTTGGCTTTGTTTTAAGAGAGCTCATGACAACTCCCCATAATCCTCTAGCAAAGCTTGCCATCTGTTTCATAATCTACTCCAGATACTCAGTGGGGAATGTTTCCTCTCTCTCTCTCTCTCTCTCTCTCTCTCTCTCTCTCTCTCTCTCTGTGTGTCTCTCTTGCCCTCTCTTGCTCTCTTGTCTATTTTTTTCAGAATCTATCTTGCTCTGCTTACTGAAAAACCATGGAAGCTGTGCCTACCTCCTCTGTATATTTCTCTTTGTTCATCATTAGAGTCTTCTGAAAAATTGTCATGGAGTACCATGCGGTATTCTTCCATGGGTATAAACTGTACAGTGTTTAAACTGGGTTAAATGTATCTGTCTCCTCAGAATTGATCACTGCTCTAAGGTGGAAACATCCAAAATCTCTTCTTCAAACTCTGTTAAATGCACACTACCTTATTGTTATGGATGCAGGGACACACTGTGAGAGCACAGGAGAGCCTCTAACTCCGAATTTGCTACAATCTAGTACCACCACCCACTCTCCTCCATGGGACTCTCCACTTTACTTTCAGTTACAGTGGCACTTCAGCTTACCAACTCAATCTATTTTATGATTTTGGAAAAAGTGGTGAGTTGAATTGTTTGCACAGAGGTACTGCTGCATGCTGTGGGGCCAGCTTCCTTACATTCACATATGAGTAAGACAGGGCAGTATTTGCCTAGATTCTTTTCTTTTCTTTTGTTTTCTTTTCTTTTCTTTTCTTTCTTTCTTTCTTTCTTTCTTTCTTTCTTTCTTTCTTTCTTTCTTTCTTTCTGCTTGATGAATAAGTTTACTGGTCTTTATCTGAAAAATCTTCACAGAAATTTGGTTTAACTCTCAGCAGCCCACTCCTGAGCTCTGAGGAAGCTGCTTTCTTTTGAGCTACCTGATTTTTCTTCTGGGTAAGGGACATTTGGGACCGTTCCACCTCTTCTTTTTTTAACCTCTCTCTGGCTTCTTTTCATAGACTGGATTCTTTCATTAGCAGCATGAGCTTTCTTATACACCTCCTCCATCATATCTGGAGTTACATTGTTCTTTATGTACTGAGAGAACTGTTTCTTGTAAGCATCTTCATCTTCCATTAGGTAGTGCATATAATCTGCGACATTCTGACTCATGATGTGCTTCCGATGGACTTTTGCATTGAACTCCTTGCTTTCAGAATCATAACCAGGGAATCGCTTGATAAAGGACAAACAAGCCTCCATCCACAGCATACTCTAGAGCTCCAACAACTTTATCACCAGTTGTAGTTCTGGCAAGGCCTGCACCCAAATAGCAGGGGGAAGCACCCGGTTTGCCATCCATGCTTCCACACTGTATTCAGCTTGAGTCACCTCCACCTGGCCTTCCCAGATCTTGTCCATGCCAAACCTGTTGAGAAGCCTGTGGGCCAGGAGCAGGCCAGTACAATACGCTGTGGTGTAGTTTGTCAGACCAACTTTCACACCACAGTTCGACAGTTCATCATATAGACTACCATATCCTCTTCAATATGGGCCTAGGCAACATGACAGATGATATCTCTGTTAGTTACACGAACTATCATGCTGTATTTTTGCGGGTTGTACTTAATTTTGTCCTGGATTACCAAGCATTTCCTAGCATAGTAATCAGTTTTTCCCTCTCATCGTCTTCTAAACTTCATTTGGTATCTCTTAAAGTAGGCCTTATTCTTGACAACCTTAAGAAAACCCATCTTGCATAATGTAGACCCGCATCTGTTGCTCTACACAGACCTTGCCTGGATTGCTTCACTTAACATAGTCCTCTCCTCTGCCACCCATGCTGTCACAAACGACAACCTCTCCTTTTCTTAGTGGCCCCACAGTGTTCTGAAGTGTCTGTGTACTGTCTTCTCTTTATCTACTGCTCAGCAGGTGGACACTTTGGGAAGTCCATTTTCTGGCTGTTGTGAACACCGCTATAACAACATGAGTGGGCGGCTGTCCCTTTGGCGTACTGATTTCCATTCCTTCGGGTACATGGGCAGTCATGGGCTTGCAGGGGCTTGTGGCACTGCTAGGGTTAAGTTTTTGAGGAACTTCCATAAAGGCTGAACTAGTTCACATCCCCACCAACAGCGTATGTTCAAGGTTCCCTTCATTCCATGTTCTCACCAGCGCTTGTTGCTTTGTTCTCTTTCTCCTCCACTCCCATGGACAAATGAACCCAGGGCCGTCACATTGAAGTACACTGAGCCCTTTGAAATATTTTTTTTTGGATACAGGGTGTTGCTAAGTCACTACCCTTCCTGGGTTGGGCTCACACTTAGGATCCTTGTACTTCAGCCTCCCAGAATGCTAGGCATGCAGGCACACACTGTCACGCCTGACTTCTCTTTTCGATCATAGCCATTCTTACTGCCACAGGTAAACTCACTATGGTGAGATTTGCGATTCGTATTTCTCTAATGATTAGTGATTTAATATTTAAAAAAATATTTTTGTATACTTAGTGATCACTTGGACATTTTCTTCTGTGAAATGTCCATTGAAGGCCTATCATTCATTTTCTCTTCAGGTTTCATTCCCCTGAGCAAGCATTTGGGTTCCTCACATATCCTGGACAGACATATTTGGACGCATTGTCAGAGTGACAGCTCACACGTATTTTGTGTCATTCTGCAGGCGGGCTCTTCTCTCTGCAGATGACTTGCCTTACAAAGTTTTTAGCTTGATGCAGTCCCATTCGTCTGTTGTTTCTTGTGCTTTGGGGTCTTGTCCAAAAATGAAACCATGAGTCACAACCACACCCAAGTCCTAAAGAGTTTGTGACTGTTTTTAAAGAACCCAATAGTAAGCCCATGGACTCTGCTTTCCAAGTTCTCAAAAACTGAAAAGCAGAACGCAGACAGCCTATAGGAACACTATACAACCTTTTCCTTTTCATTTCTACGGATTCAGTAGCCTTGCAAACCCTGTGCCTCTGCCTGGCCACTTTAAAGTCATCCTCATGGAATGAAACTAAAACAAAACAGGAGCTCGTGGAGTTCGCTTTTGGTCTGGCATCCGTGTCACCTTGCAGCACCTGCTTTGGCTATTTCCAGCTCCGCGGTGTGAAACTCTGCCTAGACCCAGAAGTGGAGCCACCCTTTCAACACCCACCAGCCCTCTGCCTTGCTCCCTCCATTTCCTGGAGGGGAAGACCAGATCTCTAGGGTGAGCCACAAATTCACCAAGCTGGTCATATTGGGAGGTCATTTCTCAGGCCGCAGTTCTCCTGCCTGACTTTTCTGAAGGGGTAACTCAGCCAATGAATGGAAGCAGAGCCCAGGTGGCGGATGCTGGCCCATCCTGGTCCTGCATTATGAAGTGGCCAGCAATGGGCACCAGTGTAGACAGATTCAGGGTGGAGAAACAACCAGGGCCTCCTTGCTGCATGCAGGACAGAAGTTCCAAGGACCCAGTGACAGGGAGCAGAAAGATATGTACATGCCATCCGTGCCAGTAACAGATTACCCGAGCTCAATATAATGTCTGTATGAGGCAATTAGCAGTTCATAAAAGTCTGTTAACTAACTTAGAAAGCCGTGCACAACTTCAACAGCGCTCTCACTGCTAGGGGGCCCTTGGGAAATATTAGCCTTCACGGCGATGAATCACACGCCACCGGCAAGATAGACAGCAACTGGGCACCAGTAGGATAATGCAGAAAGCATCCTTCTTCCGCTGCTGACTGCCAAGAGACTCAAGTCAGATTAGCTGAACATTAAACAGTCTGAGGAGACAGTCATGGGCTTGGTCAGGGAAGGAGAAGAATTGACAGCAGTTTTACCACAAGTCTTGCTTTACTTGCAGGAAGAATAGAATAAATGTCCTTACATAACTAAGTCACAATTTAGAAAAGCAAGAATATAAAGTGACAGCACCTAGCGCTGCTCCCAAGCCACTGGTGCCCACCAGCAAAACCTCTCCTAGGAGCAGCTTTTGTGTTGTTTGCAATTGGTGTCCCTAGAATTCCCAGCGTCCCATCTGAGGTCCCCACATGAACACCAAGAGGCAGCTCCCACATAAGAACTACCTGTGACACCCTAAAACAGCGGAGACCCTGGCTAGGTTTGCCTTGTAGCCTCTACTGTCAGCTGCTTCCTGATTTTAGACATCTGCTATGCATAAAAGAGTTACTTTATAATACATAAAAAACTATCTCTACAACAGAAAAATATTTTTGTAGGCAAAATTAATTGCAAGTGAAAATGCCTTCCACTAACCTGCTACAAAGAGATGGTAATTGTTCTATTTTCTTATCTGTGGGGCATCTACTATGGGTGGGGTGCTATGCTGCTTGGTGGGGATGTGCCCCTGGGAGGGTGGGTGGATAAGTGACTGGATGGATGGATAAGTGGATGAGTGAGCGAGGGACAGAGGGCAGGTTGGGTGGCTGGAGGCAAGAGTGGATCCGCGCATGGATAAGTGGGAAGGGCTTTGTGTTTGTGGGCTTTCTGGTATTTTCCACAATTATTCCTTCACTTAGGTCTCCATGCAAACATCTACCCTCAGAGAGGCCTTTCCTGCCCTACTTTAGTAAAGTAGTTCATTTCCCCTTATCCTCTAGCCTCTAATCCTGCTTTGCTTTAATTATAGCATTTATCACTGACTGTTATTTTACAATATTTGTTCTTTTTCTCCTCTCTCTCTCTCTCTCTCTCTCTCTCTCTCTTTCTCTGTATTCTAGGGAAGAGTATATAGGGTCTCACTACTAGATTGGACTCACAGTGATCTGCCTGTTTCCAGCCTCCCAAGAGCTGGGATTACAGGTGCGCACTACCATCCCCAGTCTTAATTGCTGTCTCAGAATTGCCCCCCGAGGTGGGGCTGGCTCTGCAGGCCCAGGGATCAAACTTTCGGTTCCTGTGGCTGCTTGTAGGCATTTTAACCTGCTGAGCTATTTGGCTGGGCCCTCTTGTCTCTCTTACACAAGGTGTAAAACCATGAGGCTTTTGACTTCAGTTTCTCATGCTTATATCCTTAAGACTGTGAAATAATCCAGCACGTAGGAGGTAGAATGCACATTCTTTAGCTAGATGGATTGGTAGAAGAATACATACATATACACCACTTACACGCACACGTATATATCAATACGTGATAGCATCAACTGCACTTAAATATAGATTATCACAGGTTCCATACAAGGTCTAAACTCTGGATAGCATCGTATTTCCATTTGGACCTTAAGCTCAATTTCTCTGGAGAAAAAGTCCCAAGGGAAGGAGAGAGGGAGTCAATCCCTACTCCTTGTCATTTCTCAGGCAATTGCTTCTGTTTACCAAATTGCCACCTAGTTGTGAGTACAAAAGGAAGATGCTGCTAAGGAAATCACCGAGAGGAGCTCAGTTTGTGATATGCACAGCAGTGCAGGGCTCACAGCAGTTCCCTCTGGTTTTACTTCCCATCTACAGTGGGTTATTGGTAAAACTGGCAATGTCGGGAGCTATTGATTTAAGCCTTTACAGCTCAGCATTCTAATCTAGCTTTATGCTTTATGTCTTGTGGTTAAATTTTTCTGCTGGGTGGTTAAGGGCAATTTTAAGCAAGACCTGTATTGCAAAACATGGAACTTTTGTATCTCCCAAGGTCAGTCAAACCTCTCAGGATTTACTTTGGAGCCATGTACAGTGCTTTGTAGAACTGTTGTCAGTGTCAACCATCGGGATGAGTCACGGCCATTGCTTGACCAGTTTGTTCCCTGTGAAAGCCTGAGAGAATATTTTCTCTCTAGGTGACTCTCCTTAGGTATGCTATGTATCTTCAATCCCTTTCCTCTGTGGCCCCACAATCTCCTTGAACAGAAAATTTTGGAAACCACTGAGTTATAGGATGTTACAGCACAGGTTCTCTTATGTCCTGAGTCCTCATTGATCTTGAAGGGCTACGGCTAAAATATTGGCTATCCTTGTAGCCCTTCTTTTTCTATAAATTTTGGTCTGCAAACTTATATTCTTAACCCTCCACAAGAAAAGCTTACTCTAAAACATGGGTGCTTGAGCTTAACATTA
>PVKN010001652.1:0-49439 GCA_004027915.1 Capromys pilorides
TGAAGAGCTTGGACATGCCACGTCCATGTCAATGACTGCCCTGTCTGAGTAACTGGCCTTCCCAGTGGAATTCTTCAGCAGCTCCAGGATTCCTTATTCTCCAGGATGTTGAGTGTGAAGTCACCTTTATCACTCATGTTGGTGGCATCCTTGCCATATTTCTCCTTGATGATGTTCTTCAGGCTGTGGTAGATCTTGGCCCCAATGCAATTGGCCTCCTTAGAGCTGCCACACCCACGGGCAGGGTCATAAACTCCTGCATGGCCAGCTTGTTGCCACCATGTGAGCTGCCATTGATGACATTGAAAACAGGGACCAACAAGATGACCTTGATGTTGCCTTCCAGGTCAGCGATGTGGCAATACAGAGGAACCCCCTTCTTCACGATGCCAGCCCTGCACATCACAAGGGCTACCCACAGGGTAATATTCACCCTGTACTTGGATTTGGTCTTGGTCCCATCCATATGTCATCAGCTCGTCAGTCTAAATGTTCAGTTTCTTGCTAATTAGAGCAGGCGCAATAGTTTCATTGATGTGCTCAACAGCCTTTGACACACCCTTGCCCAGGTATTGAGTCTTGTCATTGCCACACAGCTCCAGGGCCTTGTAGATACCAGAGGAGGCCCTGCTGGGCACAGCAGCTCAAAGAGACCTTTGAATGTATAGAGGTCAACTTCCACAGTGGGGCTCCCAGGAGAAGCAAAGATCTCTCAGGCACACTTCTTGGGAACAGTCATGTTGAATTTCTGGATACTGGGTCCTGTCACCCAGGAATGAAGGAGAGGGTGCTGCAGACACCAGGCGGGCTGGGCATTACAGTGGGGAGCTCTTCCCCTCAATTTGCTTCTAAACAAAAGTCATTTTGAGAAATTCCAAATTAAGTAATGCAGGGGGAATTTAAAAAAAAAACTCAGCTTTATTGATGATTAATTAGCAAACAATGCACTGCAAATACTTAAGCATGCAATTTGATAACTTTTATTTATTGTTCTAAAACTTGTTTCTGTAACAAAGGGTTTCAACCATATTAGTAATGTTTTCTTAAGTGAAATAGAGAGAAATGTGAATATTTTTCACTTTGTAGACAATTTTTTTCTGAAATTCTTCACAAGCAAGTGCAAGGCAGTGAGTTTGACTCTCCATACCTCCAAAAAAGGTAGAAGATATTTATTCATTTGAAAAACATTTTGAGGGTGCTCACCCTGGGCCTGGCACTGTTTATCTTTGGGAACACTCCAGTAAAAAGAAGTGACAGTGTTTCTTCTTTTGTGGAACTCATAATCCTATGAGGGACCAACTTGATGGAGTTTTTATGAAGCATTTTTATATATAAATTATTAGGACCCTTAAAATATGAATCACTGGCTCAAACAACAAATATCTCAAGATTCCTCCTACCTCCTCTCAAAATGCTCTCTGATCTTAGCAACAAGTATTAAGAGGGCTCTTTTTTTAAATGTATTTGGTACAGGGTCTCACTACACAGCTCAGACTCATAGTCATCCTCCTGTTTTCAGCCTCCCCAGCACTGGGATTATAGGCATGCGCCACCATCCCTAGTCTTATAGTAATATATTTAAAATTTAGACATTTTTTAACTTGTGTTCCCTTAAAAAAATCACTGTAATCAACATTTTGTACATCAATGCTTGTTTGTATTTCTGGCTATTTCCTTAGCATAGAAAATAGGTCAAAAAGAACAGGCATCAGATCCCAGCTCTGCATAGCCAGGCTGTGTGCTAAATGGTCTGTCCCCCTTATATTTGCACAGGTGGCATGTGAGTGCCTACCATCGCACCCACTCTCTTGCAGTTTGCTTACTTCCTAGTTTCCCTTTTCCCTGCATGTCTCTCATAAGTAGTGATCTGCCGTTATTTGTATTTATTCTCCTGGAAATTTAGAGTCAGGTCTTCTTCCAGATTTTTTTCTGCCCAGGGAAGGGAGCCAAGCAAAGCCTTCTGGTGAAGGTACTCTCACATGCCTCTGGTAGAGGCTGCTTTCCACAGAGTGCTGCTGCTTGCGCTTGGCCTTAACCAGCAGCCTGCAGCTCCGCGGGTGTCCAGGTAAGGTGGCTAAAGTATGGGCCCTGGGGGTAGACGTGGAAGTTTCAGAAAGGTGTAGCAGGAAAGTGATGGTTCTGTCTTAGTCTAAGCCTGTACCTCAGACAACAGAGAACAGTGGTGTGGGGGTGAGGGCAGGTTGTTAGGCACTGTACACATTTTAAATGCACATATACACATATACACACATGAACTGTAATTCATGGAAGGCTTTCTCATCACCTCATAAGCTTCCTTTCCACTTTCAGTGTGTCTTTAGATAGCTGTATCCTTTGAAGAGCCTTGTCCTTCCCAAGCAGGAGAATTTCTCTTCACTCACAGTTCATGACTGGACTACCAGTGGGAAATAAATGAATGTGCTCTCTATATAGAATGCAGGTTGAGCGTTATGAGTACAAAATTCCAAAAAATTTTGAGGGCTCACGTGACACCTGTTATGGTTTATGTCTAGTTGTCCCCTCAAAGCCTCATAGAGTCATGGGCAGAGATTTCTAGAGTTTGAGACTAACTCATGATCTACTGGAATTATGGGTGATCCAAGGCTGGGTTTATGGGTCTGAGTACCTCTGGGATTATAGGTGTGAGTGCTACACTCAGGCTGGGCGAGTAACCTGAATGTAATGTAAGAGAAACAGAGAGACGGACTTCCTCTCTGTTGTCATTGTTGCTGCTACTCCTCCCTTGGCTCCTCTTGCTCCTTGCTACCATCATGAACTGATGCTTTCTGCCCTGTGCCACTCTGCCTGAGAGCCAGCCAAGTATGGACTGAAACCTCCAGGAACTGTGAGCTGAATAAACCTTTCCTCCCTTCATTTCTGTCAGGTATTTGTCCAAACAACAAGAAAAGAGTAACTGAGGCGACACCTCAAGTGGAAAATTCTATACCTGACCTCATGGGCTAGGTCATGGTAAAAATACAGGCAAACTGAAAACATAGTATAAAATTACCTTTAAACTACAAAGGTGTATGTGCAAGACATATGAAACATACATGAATTTGTATTTAGGCTTGAGTCCTGTCAACATATTTTAATATATATTGCAAACCACCCCCCTCCCCCCGAAAAATAAGAAATCCAAAGGATTTCTGATCCTACAGGATAGTCAACATGTAATATAGTTTCTCTGCTCTACTCATATTAGAATTTCAAGTACTATTTCAAGGAAATTAACTTATTAAATAGTGTGAATGAATACCAGAAGATTCCAGAGCTGCAAATATATACTCTTGATGGGCTTTTATTAAAAATAGCCCCCCAAATGAGGTATCCTCTCTGCACTAGAGATGAGTGTATTTTGCAATTAAATCCATGGTAAAAAATAGCTTTTGAACTTTTGACTTTGGAGTTTAAAATTTAAACAAGCGCCACTGAGCCATAGAGCTAACTAGGTCTGCGTGGGTGTGTTCAGGAGGCTGGGTTAGTTCAAGTTTCCTTAGTAATGAAAATTCCTGAGTCAGTGCAAATAATTTTTCTGTTATAAAACACAGATTTAGACCTTTGCTGACTTTCTGAATTCTTGAGGATTTCTGAATCCTTCTCAGGCCACAAAATGCTTGCTTAAGGAGCTCTTGTGAGACCTGGAAGCCACTAAAATATCCTCCTTAGGAAGGAATCTTGACTCCCATCACACTACCTAGAGACTCACCACTGAAAACCAGAGTAATCCATTGTACAAGGGGAGGTCAAAATATACAGTAAATGTCTAAAATTTCAAAATGTATTAAAGTAGAAAACAGATTGCCATTCATCTATCTCCCTTAAAATCCTTCCCCTCACATTGAACCCACTTATCTCATCATCCTTGCAACTTTCCAAGAGAGTTTGAGAATTTTTCATGTCTTTATAAGCTATGAAAAAGAAATATGATGAAAGCTGCAGCTGAGTTGTAGGCTCATAAAAATATTATAATGTTTTCGTCTACCTTACTGACACAGTAAGGCACTGTGAGACTTTTGGGTCTTTCTCAAAGCAAAAAACAGAGACCATGTATCTTAGTTACTTTTCTCTCACTGCTGAGACAAAGTTCCAAACACCAAAAGGCAAAGAACTAAAGGTTTATTTAGCTCAGAATCCACAGAGATTTTCAATCCAAAGTTGCCTGGCTCCAAGGCCGGGGTCATGGCAGAGAGGCGACAGTGCCTGCCAGGCAGATGGTGGTAAACTACTAGTGACAACAGCGGCTCCTTTCTGCCCCTCTCATATTTTAGCTTGGCTGCCTGGTTTAGGACAGGTAATAAATCAATCGGCTACCACATGCCCTTAATCCCAGCACCCTTAATCTCAGCACTACACCATGAATCAATCCCAGCGTCACACACTCTCCATTCAGCCACCTCTGAAAAGTCTCACCTGTCACTGCGTGAGACTTTGGGTGGATGTCTAGATACAAGCCACAACACGTCTCATATCAGTAAGATTTTCAGGCTCCCACAGCAGAGATAGAGTGTGGCCCACAAACCTACAAAGCCCCTCCTTGGGGAGGCTGCTGGATTTGGGACACGAGCATGCAGGGGGGACCCTCTGTGCCATTCTCATAACCTGTCCTCTCAGCCATCACGTGGAGGTGCTCGCTTCAACAAATGCTGTGTCCTTGAAGTAAGCTTAGTGGGAAGTATGACACTATACCACTGAACAGGGACAAGTGGAGGACCCTAAACAGCCAGGGATAAATTTTAAGGTCATCTTGAGCTCCTGAGGATTGGGACAGGTATCAAGACATTAAAAGGGGGGGAAAAAAAAAACAAAACATGGGACAGGGATGGGGATGACCATAGTTTCATCTAGAACTAATTCTTTGGGAATCTTCAAACAGACATTTTTACTGAAGATAATGTCCTGCACCTGCATTTTAAAGTCCCCAAACTGTGAACAAGATGGCATTCAAAACCCAGCAGGGCAAATCTCCCTGGTAGTAGGCAGCCAGAGTGGATGCCATTCCAATGTGTGTGTTCTGTTGGGGGAGGGAGGTGATTTCTTTGAGAATTTGGGCATGAGAAAGGTTCCCATGATTTTCTAAAAACTCCATTGAGCAACTACTGTATGTAGTGTTAAAAGACCTGAAAAACCAAAAGAAGAAAATAATCTAAATGTGCATCAGTGGATGAGGGACTAAACAACATCGCAGTACATCCATACAATGGAGTATTACTCAGCGTGAACAATAAGCTAAGAACTAAGATACAGAGGGTAAACAGTGCACCTTTGCACTAATATGATGTATCTAGAATGCACGAGTTCATAGACAGAGAGTACAATAGTGGCTACAGGGACCAGTATAAATGGATGGGTAGAGAAATAGGGAATTATCTTCTTAAATGAGTGCAGAATTTTGGTTTGGGTTAATGGAAAGGTTCTGGAGATGGATAGTGCGACTGTTGCGCGACAATGCAAAGATACTTCATGTCTCTGAGCTGTACACGAAAATGCCTGAAATAGTAAACCACGTGTTAGGTGTGTCTTCCTGCCTCCTCAAAAAAAGCACAAGCCAAAAAAAAAAAGCAGGTCCAGTCTCCGGTGTTCTAAAAAGAGAAGCAAAGGCACGCACAGGAGGAAGAGGCAGGAAGGGCAGCGTGAGACGCCAACAGGGAGCTCACGCGGCGGCTGCAGCATCCTCGGAGCTCGGGAAGCTCTTGTCAGGGACGGCGCGAGGACTCCCAGTGCACCTGTCTGCCCAGAGGCTGAGACTCTCCACACAAGGAGGCATCCAAGTACTGGACTACAGGGTGGCTCTTTGAAGGAGGGATGGAACCCCACATGTCCCTGGCGGATGAAAATTTGCGTGGCCCGTTCCTGCGTGAACTCCCGGGATGTGCAGGGAGTAGTTCGCCGTCCCGCCTTGTCCCTGCCAACCTTTGCTTACAGAAAGAGGCCCCAGGACAGTGGCGCTCTCTATCGCGGGGGCCCGAGGACAAAGGCCCGAGGCGGAGGCTCTTGAGGGTCTCATGGGCTCCCTGGCTTCTACAGCGCCTAACCCCGGTAACTCCGGGTCTTCCGCTCTATTCACTCTTGGGGCGCACAAACCGCCCTCGAGGTGTGGCGTGGAGCGGAAATCTGCACTCGGAGGAAGCCGAGCCCCAGGCCAAGAGGGAGGGTCGCCCGGGAGTGGGCCGCCGCGCGGCCGCCAGGGGGCAGCTGTCCCTCGCACGGGCAGCGCAGGGACCCGAGCCCAGCCACCAAACGCGTCTGAGCTTGCAGGGCGCGGGAAGGGCGGCGGAGGTCACTCGGTGTTTCCCACGCGGGCCCCCGGGCAAGATTCTCGCGCCCCAGGCCGGCTGCTAGGACCCGGGTGGGGTAGAGAGTTCCCAGCTGCGGCCGAAAGTTGCGCGTTCAGCCGGCAGGGAGGTCCGGGGTGGGGGGCACGGGGCACCTAAGGGCGGCCGAACCGGCAACTCTGGGGTCTCAGCACTCGGCGACCTCACGGAGGAGGAGGAGCAAAGGTTCGCAAACAAACGTGTAGCTTAACGAAAGCAAACAAAATCGGCGGCCCGCCCAAAGGTGGGGCTGGAGGAGAGCTCGCCCGAAGCACCGCCAACATCTGGTCTCCGGCGGTCCCTCGGATCGGTCTTCACCTCTGATCCTCAGGAAATCTCCGCACCTTGCCCTAAATGGCCAGCAGGTAATTTGCCACGTTTTCCAAACGCTCCCAAGGATGCACTCTTTAACCTTTTTAATCAGGGAAACCTTTTTAATGAGGAAAATGACAAACAGAAAGCACAGTCTATTTCCCGCGCGTTTTTTGGATAGACATATTCAGGGCAATGGGATCCCCCAACAGAAGAACGACCTAACAGGTCATCAAAAATAAGTGAAAGGAGTAAATTCACCCTTATTCAATACGTTGCCACAGGAAACTTCATTGCTGAGAAAATCAAGGTGTTTATTTAGCCATGGACTAAGTACTTAGAAAACTTAGACCTTCCGCTGCAGAAGTGAACTCCTCGGTAAGGACGCCTGGCTACATCAACAAAGCAATGTGATGCCTGATTAATAGTGCTGATTAATGTTGGCTCGGGTTAATGCGGAGCCCATTACAATAATTAAACGGCTCGACCATCTATCAAATCAGAGTCAATGAAAAATAATTTATTTAGAACTTTGAGGCATTCTCATAGATCTTTCAAAGACCTACGATAGACTTTATGGGTCATTTGTAAGTTTAACTGGTGGTAACCATACATACTCAGGCACAAAAACCCAATTTTAAAAGAAGGCTTAGGTGGGAGAGCAGTTTATTTTTGAAGCTCTGTGATTGATAACAGGAGTAACGAAACGTTTCAAACCGCGGAAAGTACTTGGTTGATAAAATAATATATACCAGAGTGGCTGATGGTGGTGCCCACAGAAAGCCATTGAACTTTGATTCTGAGTTCTTGTCGAGTGGCCATTTTAATCGGAATGTTAAACTTCTAAGGCAAAGTCCCCACTTTGAATTAGAAATATTTTAGGAAATGCAAAACTCCACAAAGTATGGCCATAGGAATGTGAATTCCACAAACTCTTGGGATTTTCCACTAGCCAGAATAATTTAGTTGGTGATAAGTATCCTTAAAATAGCATCACTTTAAAATTATTTGCACTATCTTGTCACCTGTAAAATTTAATTGAATTTGAGTCTTGCAGTTTAGAAAAATTTCATTTTCCACCAAAATATTGCAAATATTTAATGGACTTATTTAAAAATACATTTTCAAGTTGGTCTTAAAGTTACCTATGGTAGTTTCTATTAAGTCTACTTGAGTACAAATGTGACCATGTTATAATAATGTGAGATGCTTAATGTCCCCTTTGTTGAGAATTATAGTCCCTTCCCCAATATAAAAGACACATTTTTAAGAGGTTCCTAGGTACTATAATGTGTATACATGAGTCGTTGCTAAATGTTTCTTTTCTCGAATGCATCATTTTTTATGGGAACAAAGTCATAGTGGTGGAATTCGTGGGACCCTCTCCTCAGCAAGGCGCAGCTTAGCTGTCAAAGTCTCTACGCATTCAATAAGTGACCAAAAACGAAAGCCGAACAGCACTTTCATTAACAGACGGTGGAAAACAAACGTCTTACCGAAGGGAGCGGGTTAAAAGGTCAATAAACAATCATTATCGTGTTTAAAGTGGGGGAGGGGGCTCCCTCTTCAGATTCAGGGGGAGCTGCTCGCCCAACCTAGAGGAGCCGGTACACCCACGAGGCCGGAGCCTCCGGGCCACCCCGAGGACGGACAGGTGGTTTTCCCCAGCGGGGCGGCTCCCACTGGCGGGCGAGCGCGCAACCCTCGGCGCCCCGGGGTTCCCGAGCTGCGGGCTGAGCGCTCACCCGGGAGGCGCAGGCCCGGAACCCTAAGTCGCTGAGCGGCCCCCGTGGGCAGCCCGCCCTTCAGGCCCCCGGAGGAGGGTGCGCGCCTGCAGCCGCCGCGGCCCCGCCTGCGGGCGAACTTTCTCTCCCGAGCAAAGCCGCTTTCCCCGGCGTCCTCTCCCTTCCCCCGGCCGCGCTGACGTGCGCACCATGTGACAGGCCCCCTTCTGCTATAAGCCCAGAAAGGTCCGCCCTCTCCTGGACTCGGCCCCGGCCTCGCCGCGCTCCGCTCCCGGACGCTCACGTGTCTCGCGCCTCCAGGGCGCCCGACTCTCGTACTCGCGGGGGCGCAGCCGCCCCACCCGGCGGGCCCGGGCCCAGGGCGGCCGGCGCGGGCCGCCAGGTCCTGCGCGCCCGCCGGAGCGCGCGAAGCCGGGGCGCGCACGCCGCGCGGCTCCCGTGGCGGGCAGCGCCGGAGTCGCGAAGTCGCAGCGCGGGACTCGGCCGCCCCCAGAGTGGCGCCCCCGGGCCAGGCCCGCCGCCCAGGACCCGGGCCGGGCGCTCGCGGGAGCCCGGACCCCAGCGCCCCCATGCGCCGCCCCGCCGCCGCCGCCGCCGCCGCCGCGCCCCAGCTATGACCCTGAGCGCGGAGATGTCCGATGCCTCCGGCCTGGCCGAGGAGACCGACATCGACGTGGTGGGGGAGGGCGAGGACGACGAGGACGAGGAGGAGGACGAGGACGGCGGCGGCGGGCCCGGGCGGGCAGGCCCCTCGGCGCGGCGGGGGCGGCGGCGGCGCTCGTACGCCGGGGAGGACGAGCTCGAGGACCTGGAGGAGGAGGACGACGACGAGGACGTCCTGCTGGCCCCGCGCGCCGGAGGCTCCCCGGCTCCCCCGGGCCCTGCGCCCCCAGCCGGGGCGAGCGCGGGCGGCGGCGCGGGCGGCTCGGGCCCGGGCGCGGGGGGCGGCCCGGGCGCGGGCGGCGGCGGCGGCGGCGGCGGCGCCAAGAACCCGCTGGTGAAGCCGCCGTACTCGTACATCGCGCTCATCACCATGGCCATCCTGCAGAGCCCCAAGAAGCGCCTGACGCTGAGCGAGATCTGCGAGTTCATCAGCGGCCGCTTCCCCTACTACCGCGAGAAGTTCCCCGCCTGGCAGAACAGCATCCGCCACAACCTCTCGCTCAACGACTGCTTCGTCAAGATCCCCCGCGAGCCGGGCAACCCGGGCAAGGGCAACTACTGGACGCTCGACCCCGAGTCCGCCGACATGTTCGACAACGGCAGCTTCCTGCGCCGGAGGAAGCGCTTCAAGCGGCAGCCGCTGCTCCCGCCCAGCGCCGCGGCCGCCGAGTCGCTGCTGCTCCGCGGCGCGGGGGCGGCGGGGGGCTCCGCGGACCCCGCCGCCGCGCTCTTCCCGCCCGCGCCGCCCCCGCACGCCGCTTACGGCTGCGGCCCGTACGGCTGCGGCTACGGCCTGCAGCTGCCGCCCTACGCGCCGCCCTCGGCGCTCTTTGCCGCCGCGGCCGCCGCCGCCTGCCACGCGCACTCGCCGCCGCCCCCGCCGCCTCCCCCGCCGCACGGCGCCGCCGCCGAGCTGGCCCGGACCGCCTTCGGGTACCGGCCGCACCCGCTGCGCGCCGCGCTGCCCACCCCGCTGCAGGCCAAGGCGGGCGGCCCCGGCGCCGCGGCGCTGGCGCGCTCGCCCTTCTCCATCGAGAGCATCATCGGGGGCAGCCTGGGACCCGCCGCCGCCGCGCAGGCCGCCGCCGTGCAGGCCGCCGCCGCGCAGGCCTCGCCCTCGCCCTCGCCCTCGGCGGCGGCGCTGCCCGCGCCCGGGTCCGCGCCCGCGGCGCTGTCCGGAGGCTGCGCGGCGCAGGCGGCTGTGGGCCCGGCCGCCGCGCTCACGCGCTCCCTGGTGGTCGCCGCCGCGGCCGCCGCCTCCTCGGTGTCCTCTTCGGCCGCCTTGGGGACGCTGCACCCGGGGACCGCCCTGTCGAGCGTGGAGAACTTTACTGCTAGGATTTCCAATTGTTAGGAGCGCTCAGTTAGCGCGCGAGAAGGCGAAGGTAGGACCCCGGCCACTCTGCGGGTTCGGTTTGGGTGCTTTCGCCCCGGCGGGTCGGGGTCCGTGTGCTGCTCCGCGGCCTCCGACCCTGCGGACTCGCAGGCCAGACTATGCGGCCCGAGCACGCCCGGCTCAGCGGGTCCCTCTATTTATGCAAAGTCGCCCTATGCTGCAGCCCCGACCGGGGCAAGGAAGAGAGCGCTGGCGGGGATTCCCCCCCGTCTAGGCTTCCTTGACTTTTGGCAAACCGGAAAAAAAAAAAAAAAAAATCCGAAGCCTTTTGAGGTGTAGAGATTCTCAGGTCCAGGCGTTTTTTTAAAAATTAACGTTCGAATGAAGAACACAGAAAAGGGTCGCAAAGAACGACTTTTGTCTAAGGACACTTGTTTGGTGCGCTTTTTCATAAGAAGGAGAAAATGGTTAACATGTTTACAGAAAAATCGAAAGTCGAAATTATCATTTCTTATTTTAACCTGTGTTTTGTATCATAATAGACATGCGGAATTTTTATTTTGTACTTAACTGCATATTCTTTACAAGGAATACTGTAAATTTTACTGGCAATTATTGTACTATTCTAATGTAAGATTTTTACACTTTTTCAGAAATAAAATGCTTAATTTTCAAAGAAAAGCCACCAACGTAATTAATTGGCTCCTGTGGCCCCATTCTGTTTTTCTTTACTTTTAAGGAATGTTTCATGTGGGATAAGTAGGGGCCCGGATGCAAAACAGAAGTATGTATTATTTTCAAGGAGAGCATGCCATAATTTTTAATTTAAACTTCCTAAGTCAAACCCATTGCAGGAGATCAGAAAGTATTTTTAACTGACTACCAGCAAGTTACTTTAATAGGCATCTCCAAATCTGGTTCTATTCTATCTTGAACACTTTTGAGATATTAAAATTGAAGGCACAGTTACTCTGCCATCAATTTGTAGGAATTGTAAAATGTATTTTTGAGCTTTTCCTTTCTCACCTTTTACTCTCCAGCACAATACTTTGTGTATGTGCAAAAATGCTACAACAGAACATCATTGTAGTGGAAGCAATGGGAGAGGCAGATATAGTTTAAACTGTGTCGGGATAGAAAACAGTAGTCATCAGTGTGAAGTATTAAAGTTCTGAATGACCAACTATTTGCATGTATAAAATGAGTTGTATCTGAAAACTCAAGTAGTGTTTAAAGTTACTATTTTTGAGCTGAAAGATATTCCAGTGGTTGAATAAAGTTTTACCTTTAAGCGCAAACACACTGAGAATGGAGCCGAATGAAGCAAATAAGATGAGTAATTTTCAACTTTAAGACACTATGTTTGAAGAATCAATACATGAGGTGTTAATTGAACTACTTGTGTTTATGCATTTTGGGCAGTGTAGGCTGGCTTCAGAGTTTAAGCCTTTCGTTAAAGGGCTTTTTCATACAATTTGTAGTCTTTGAAAAAGCATGATTTTTTTTTAAACTATAGATGTTATTGGGCCTTTGAATAAAAGCTAGGCAGTACGTAATTTGAATGTCTAGCATGGTAGCTTGCAGGGGAGATTTATGTCTATTCAGTTTCTTTAAAAAGTCCAAGTAGGTGTGTAGCTGAAGATCTGCTTATGTTATCAAATCAGCGAAGCCTGCGTTGGAGGCCGCTAGCCTGCAGGGATCCTCACTTTTACCTGCGTGGTCC
Organism: Capromys pilorides; assembly: GCA_004027915.1. NCBI lineage: Eukaryota > Metazoa > Chordata > Mammalia > Rodentia > Capromyidae > Capromys > Capromys pilorides. Next base: position 12,094 of record PVKN010001652.1, read on the forward strand.
TGGAGGTGCGACCCAGAGCCTGGAGCTCGGAGGCAAAGGCTTCTCTGCCGAGCTACATCCCGACTTGTGATACACTAAAGCCGGGTCCATTCATTCCTCTTGGGGGTGCAGGGGCAGGCCCTGACTCTGCCTCAGAAGGAAGCTATTTTTTTTTTTCTTATGTGAAATGTTTGGAAGAAGTTAAATAAGAGGTTAGCTTAAACACATCCTCAAACTTACCACTAAATATACAGCTACAAATTAAATGCTGTTAGACCAAACTCTTATATGCAAGAGTTCCTTATACCTCAGCCCTGCTGAGAGAGAGGACGTCAGACGGAAGAACCTGCAGAACCTGGCTCCAGGGTGCAAGGCAAAGCAGGCGAGATTCCTGGGGCGTCGTCACAGGGCGGGTGCTTCTTTGAGCCCTCTAGGACACATAGATAAGATTTAGATCTGAGAACAATGGCGAAGAAAACCGAGAACAAAGTAATTTTTTTTTAATTGCATGATATATGGATGCACTTAAGGTGGGGAGGAAGAGGCTCCCGCATCTTTAAAATGTGTAGGGACGAGTTCCAACACTCAAGCTGTCAGCGCGCTTCAGGGACTGTGACCCGGCCCTGTTTCCCCACGCCGGCTGGAGACCACAAAACTGTTTCCGCAAATCTGTTTCCTGAGCCTCTGGCCTACAAGAAATAGGCCCGGCCAACTCCGTATGCATGCTGCTTCCAGTGGGCTTTGCGCCCCGCCGGATCTGGGGTTCGCTGCTGCCGCTTTGCTGACCCTCCAGGCCACTTAGGATAGGGACTCAGAAGCCGCAGGCGCGTGCAGTAGAGGCTGGAAAGGGCTTTGGCTGTGGGCTGTGGGCTCTGGACTGAGCACCCGAATATCGGGATGCATCCGCGTCAGGCAGGCTGAGTAGGCGAGCAGGTGCTGGAACAAAGGCCGCCAGGCCCTGGGCTGCCAGGGCCTTTGATGGGCAAGGACGTCTCCGTCTCCTCCCTGGGCTCTTCATTCGCATGCAAATCTAGCGCTGGTCCCCTTTTCTTTGAAGGCAAACAGAGAGGTGTTTGTGTGTTTGGAGGGACCGAAGCCTGCTTGAACAAGCCTACCTCAATAGGCTGGGTCTCGAAAAATAAACCAGTTGGACAAACATTGGCCACCAGCTCTCCTCCTCCCAACTACAAAGTGTGGATTTGCTACAACTCATTAACCCGACGCTTTTCTCCCTTTTTTTCGTGTTTCTCTTCTCATCAAACGCCCCCGTAGAGCTTCCAGACAAATGACCATAGAGCAGTCGGGAGGGAATTGCAGTTAATAGGGAGAGGGATATATTGGGGCTAATGGTTCAGGCAGCTCGAGGAGAAGGACCACACAAAAAGGAGCCTCTCCATTCAGGCCTGCAGCTAGATCCAGCCAAATGTTATCTATTGCGGGGGTAATGAAGCCCTTATGGATTGAATTGCTCCTTGTACCACACATGGTGTCATGACCTTAGACTGTTTCTTGGCTGATTTCTTTTTTTCTCTGTTGGGTAATTATTTTATTTCTTGAAAATAAAAAGATAGTGCTTCTGCTTGATATCTCCCTCCTACACATTTAAGAACCACTTCTCTCAGAAAGAAAGAGGGAAGGAAGGAAGGAAGAAAGGAAGGAAGGAAGGAAAGAAAGAAAGAAAGAAAGAAAGAAAGAAAGAAAGAAAGAAAGAAAGAGAAAGAAAGAGAAGCAAGAAAAGAAAGAAACTGCAGGGAAGAAATTGTGAGGGCTTTTCCGTATTTTACTTGCTGAACCATCTGTATGTTTAATTATCTCTGTGTTCGGTCTCCTACTCAGTGACCCTTTCCTGCCTTAACTTTCTGTTGCAGGAATTGGAATTTTGAATGTATTTATTATCTAAACTCTTACAGTGAATGTAGTAAGTATCCATCGCAGGAAAAGGCCTCTGCCCTTCTCGGTTTTTTTTTCTTTTTTATAAACCCAGCATTTCTTCCTGTGGCACGTCCTCAGAGAGAGCTGGGGGAGGCGGTCAATCTGATGGAAGGTGATTATTTTGATGGACTACCAGCCTGTGTCATTTATTAAAGGCTGTCTGAGGCCACTGTTTTGTTTCTTCTCCCCCTGGCTCCAGTGGCTCTGATTTCCTTGTTTGATGAAGCACCAAGCTTGGAGCAGCTAACAGCATTATTAAAATTGCTGCTGATGGGGAGGGATCTGATTTTACTGCCCATAGCCAAAACCCAAGGACTCTAGCTATGATTTAAAAATTCACTGCTGGCTATATCCTTCCTGCTCACAACTGTTTTTATTACTGATTGAGAAAGTCATTCGGGACAACTTAAAGGTCGTAGTAACAAAGTCAACCCAAATCAGAAATCTGCCCAGAAATTCTCTAGCCTCTTAGAGCTCCTCCACGTGGGGGTTAGTCTGCATCTAATTGGGGTCCCCCTCCTGCTCTGGACTGGACCGGACAGGGATCAGCAGTGGAGTGGCCTGGGCATTGTCCACCTCTGTTCTGGTCTCTGCAGCTTCCTGGTGGTGTAGCCAGCCACACGTCCCTATGCAGGCACGCACGCTCAGTGCCCATCAGCTGCCATAGCCTCCCTTCTCCCCCGTGATTTTGTAATTAGACATATGTTTTTTGTTGCTAAATGTGTTTGATGTCACGGCCAGTGAAACATGGTGTGTTTATAGGGTCACGAATATAAACGTGTAAATATGTTTAGTGTAAAATCTGGCCCTTCGACTTTAGCAATAAATACCCTGCCAGCTCGGATACAATTACATTTGACAGAAAGATGGAGAATCTGATCATGACCAGCTGCTCAGGGCTCCTTGGGGCTTACACTTTCCCAACTGACTTCACTTTCCAGATAATTTCTTTGCATGTCACATCCCTCTAATCACATCTCTCCCTTGATGTGAACAGCGTGGGCTCCTTTCTTTTTATTGTTGACCCTTCTGGTGTACAGGAAACATCCTGGTTCATTCCTCCAGCTTCTTTACCAGGAAAGTACTAGTCAGTAACAAGCAAAACACACAAAGAGAAACAACTGATGATTATCATGGATCCCTGTGAGTCCTGAGTCTTTAGGTGGGATAGGATGGCTAGGAAGGAAAGGCAGCTTAATACTTAGGAGCTCCTGGCTGGTACTTAGAATTTTTCTACACATGCTCATAATTATCCTAACTTCCAAAAAATCAGTGTGAGCTGTTCTGACTTCAAAAATTAAAAATTTTAGGAGACTATCATATATACATACAAAGAAGTGCAGAAATGCCAACAGCTTTGCACAGATGAGCTCAGGAGTACAGCTAGTCTCCAAGCTAGCAGACCCCACCTGTGCCTGTTGACTTTGTCATACACTGGCTTTTTAAAAGAAGTTTCACTTGTATATTACTAGTAGTCTCTTAAAAAGGCTTTTACTAATAAATTACACTATGAAATAGTATAAGTACTGACTTCGTTTTACAAATAAAGACATTGAGCCTCAGAAGAATTAAATGACTTGTCCAAAGTTGTGGCTACTGGGCCTTCAGCATGTAAGTCCTGTTTCGTTTCCTACATGATACTGCCACTTCGTTACTGTTGTCCTGACTCATGGAAGTTGCCTTAGAGGTCACTGTGTAGCAGAATCATTTATTTCTTACATTTTTGCATGTTTAGCTTCACCCAGTACCTTCCTCTAGATGCATTTAGGTTGACAGCTAATTATTTCGAAGTGTCACCTGCCTTCATAACACTTTCCTACCATTCCAGGTTTTTTGGTTTGTTTGGTTGGTTTTGGCATATTTTCTTTAAAACACTATACAAAGACACATACATACCAGTAGTTCACAGTTCATCTTCACTATTTACCTATTTCCTCTACTTGTTGATTTTTCCCCCCCTGGTACTGGGGTTTTGATCCAGGGCCTTCACACTGACTGATTTCTATCCCAGTCTTTTTCTGTTGTTAATTTTGAGACAGGGTCTCCCAAAGTCAATAAACCACTCAGGCTGGGCTCTTGTTTGCACCCCTCCTGCCTTAGCCTTCCAGAGTGCTGGGTTTAGAGCCCTGTATCATGAGCTCATAAAAGTCTTGATGCCTTCCCCCCCCCCACCATGGTCAAATTCTGCCTGGGTGTAACTTTTTTCTGAATTACTAAGCAGGTCTTATGACCACCTTTTGAAGATCCCCTTCCCATGTGGACAAAGACAATGTAAGGAATCAGATCAACTGATACAACAATTAGTGAGAAAGCACAACATTTCCCTGAGAATGTGTCCCCTCTCCCCTCTATGCTCCTGAAGGCTTTGCTCTCTTTGAACAACTGCAAATGATGTGGCTAAGGAGGTCCTTTAAGTCCAAGAACTGTTAATCCATTGCACTGGGACCTCCAAGTGGTGAGCCTGCCTGAACTGCTGCTCGCCTACTTGTCAGCTTCTCCCCAAAGGACTGTGAGGGACCAGACAGTCTGCTAGAGTGCCTTGGCCTGTGGCTTCCCAGAAACCTCATGGAAGCTTGGCCTCTTAGGATAGGTCACTGTTTTGTCCAGTTAAAACGATTTCCAGGCTGGAGTCCATGCAGGGATTGCCCTCCACAAACTGCGTCACAGAACGCACCGAGGCGTGGATGTGACAGCCTTTCCAAGGGATGCTTCTGAACGCAACAGTGTTAGTTTTCTAGAGGAAAATCTGTGGGGCCTTTGCTCAATATTTTTGGCCAGAAACTTTTTTTTAAAAAAATCATTGTAATTCTCAACTTTGAAAGACAACAAAATGCATTCCAGGAAGATGAGCAGCCAATTAATGTCAGCAAGTTTATTTAAACAATCTGCAAAATCCTAATTCTGAATTTGAAATGATGAGAATTTTGAAAGGGTGTGTTTCTGCTCACAAAGAAGAAACAAGTTTTGAAGAGCGGTGTCTCCCTGCGAGCAGGACAGCACTGCAGGAAGATGTGTGGGTCTTTGAGCCTCATGCAGGCTGTGTGGACTGAGTCCTGGGCCCAGCAAGGCAGCGACTCCCAGGCAAGAGGGAGATGGAGCATGAATCTGAACTGCGGACGCTTGCTGGGTCTCACTGCTTCAGAGGAGCAGGCCCAGGCCACGAGTTCTCTCCTACTTATAACCGTTGATCAATAAGATACAACAAGAAGTGGGAGGGTAAAGAGGAATTATGGCAGATGTGGAAGGCAGATATTTTCAGCAATAAAAGGAAGACACATATTTTCTGAAAAGTCCACAAAGACTTTTGTAAAGGAAAACCATCGGGGTTCTCTCTGTGCGTATTTTTTTTTTTTTTGCACAGTGCTCTGCGTATGTGAAAATGACCATGCAAGATTTTGTTCTATTAAATCACTGATTCCAGAGATGAAAATATGCCAAACAATCTCCAATGCCTATAGAAAGAAAATGAATTGAAATTAAATGTTCAAGTTGCTTTTGTCTTCATTTATCATCTCTTCTCTTTCCCTTCTTTTCTCCTTTTTTTGTGGGTTGGTTTGCTTATATGAGATAATGTAATTCCTATGAAAATGCTTCCGAAAATATACAATGCATATCGATATAAGGGATTAAAATTTTTGTGTAGCTTCTTCCCATATCCTTAATCATCAAAAAGTAAGCAAGCAAGATTGATTTCTAAACTTTGGAGTAGACTTGAATTTCTAAATTAGAGAAACCTAACCTAGCTAATCTAGATAGATATAAAATCAATATCTCTCCACATTTCCCATTTATTTACTTATTTATTTTCCTATCCTTATTTAGGAAAGGAGCTGTTACTTTTTTTTCCAGAAATAATGAGGACGAAAGCAACAGCACTGTGTTTTCTCTGACTTGAGCCAGATGTGTATTTGGAGTGATAAGTTCTAAAATAAACAAACTAATGGAGCTTTAAACCCCTTCTTCTAGTTGCTTGCTCGGCTTCTTTCTTCCCCTTATCTGCTGATCATCTCTTTAACCCCTAAGCTCTGAAAAGTGGGATTAGGCTACACGATTTATTGAGCACCTGCTACATTGCAAATCTCTTTATGCCACTGTTAAATATAAGAATTGTATTCCACCGGTAAAGAGTTTCTGCCGTCATCCTGCCTCTAATCGCAGAAGCTCTCGGGCTCAGCCGTGTGAGCAGGAAACAGTGGGCTGGAGAGGGGCTGTGGAGGTCATTTGTTTCCATTCTCCATGGAAGCATTTTCATTAACACTTAATTTCATCATTGAAACGTTTAATTGTTAATTTTTCATTATCAAAAATTCTGTTGTGTCAACTAAACTGATAATATCTTCTGAACAGTAACTTTCTGGTGTGGTCGTTTTACTCACAAAATACCTAAAACATCTAAGCGCCTTTGGGAGCAGGGAAGTGACTGTGTCAGGCTTCTCTTCAGGCGGGGAGCTCTGAGCCTGAGTTTCCTTGTAAGTTTCAAAGCTTTTTTACTAATAGATCACTTTGTGTCCTTAGCTACTAGCTTTTGAAAACGTGGGCTGGAGAGTGACTCTTGTGATGAGGCGCTCATAGACTCTGCCCTGAGACTGTAGCCTGCTCAGCTTCTGTTCCCCAGGGTTGTCACAAGTTAGATAAGCCCTGGTCCCGGTTTCCCCACACAAACGTTTTATTAAAAGTACAAAATGAAGTGCTTTTCTTGTATCATTTAATACAGTTTAAAATGAATATTCTTCCACCAACCGAAACTGCAGTATGCAACTCGCGAACCCCAGCAAAGAGTCCACGCTTTGGACCACTAAGGTTGGTGCCCCGCATTCAAGGTTTTCTGAATTCAGTTCAAACATTAACCTCACCTTTAAGATCTCGTTGACGTGGAACTGAGTTCAAGTCCCCGAGTTTGGATCTTCTTTTCTTCCTTAGGGGTACAGAGGACAAAAATAAAACACGGAGGCACTCTATGCTCTGCTTTTCTTTTTAAGGAATTTAATATTTCTTTGTCCTCCTCCCCCTAAGAATGCCCTCCCAATCTGTGTACATAGTGGACTCCAGCAAACCGGTTGCCACTCGGCTTTAGAGACCTGTGGGATGGCATCTCATATTTTAGGGAGTTGATGGGTGCGGGTTGTTATTGTAACTCTGTTCTGTCACTAAAGCTCTGGCATGTAATAAATCTCTCCCCAAAGACATTTGGATCTTTGATTTGAAAAATCGGATTCCTTATGCGGCAACACTTGACAGGAACATGAAAGAATTAGTTGCATTCCGCGTAGGATAATTTTTACGGGCAACATTTTGAAACGATTTGGTCTCTTTCAGACCTTAAACAATGTCCAGAAAAATGATCTAAGGAGACTCGCATTGTCTTCCTTTGTCTGTGAATCCGCTTGCTGCTTGTGCCAACGTCTCCATCGGGTTTGGACGGCGTTCTGCTCCGAGCAGTGCGCGGATGAGTTTCCGGTCGTCCTTTCTACTTGGTTTGTCACCTTCCTCGGCCAGCCCAGCCCGGGGCAGCAGCGTCCCCCTACGTCAGCCCGCAAAAATGAAGCGGGACTGGATGGGTTGTGCGCCCGCCTCGCCTGGCGGGGATGCTAAGACCCCTTCCCCAGCCCGGGGCTGGAGCCGGTGCGCACGGGCCAGCCCCGGGGCCACCAGCACGGGCGACGCGCGCTGCTCGGACGCGAAGGAAGGGCGTTCGCCGCTCTCCTTCCTGCCGGCCTTCTGCCCAAACAGCCCGGCTCCGCGCGCCTCCCCTGCCCGGCTCTGTTTATTTTGCTGTCAGCGGACTTGGCGAGATGAGTGCTTGCTGGAGGTGCTGACCGCCCGGGCGCTCGCGGCCCGGCCCCGCTTCCCCGCTCTGTTTTTGCACCTGCACACGCTGCACCGCGCTGCCCTGCCTGATTTATGGCACAATTAAGGCTTCAGCGTTCGGCAGCCACCCGGGCGGCCCCCGCCCTGGTCCGAGGGCCGCGCCTGCGAGGGGCGCGGAGGATGCGCGCCGGGGCCGCGCGGGACGGAGCGGCGGCGCCGGGAGACGGCCAGAGGCGGCGGCGCCAAGACCTGGCCGCCCGGTCCCTGCCTCGGGCCTCGGCGTCCGAGTCCGGGTGCTGCCCTAGGTCGCCCGCGCGGAGCGGCCGCGTGGCGCCGGCCGCCGAGGCCCGAAGGCAGGGACCCCGCGCCCAGGACCTCGTAGGGAGACGGGGGGAGCAAGGGGCGGCCGGCCGTGCACCGGACCTCCGGACGGGCCGGACCGGAGCCCAGGCCGGGCACGGGTGGCGGGCGCAGCTCTGGCCTCTTCCTTCTCCGCGGCCTTTTCTTTCGGAAAATCAGCCGAGATTGGCAGCCTCGAGCATCTCTTTCTCTTTCTCGCTCCACCTTTCTAATTAGGCTAATTAGGGGTGTTGTGCAGAGTGGCCGGCCCGGGGCTGAGCTGCTCCGGGTTATGAAAAGAGCCCTGAATGGCCACGCTGGGGGCCGCGGGCGTCGCGACCCATTCAGCACGGAGCAACAGTGGCTACATTTATCCCGGCCCATTGAAAGGGGGCTCGATTAAAACGTTTGGGAACGGACGCCACCCCGCACCCTGCTAATTAGAGGGAGAGGCAGGCCCGGCCTAGCGCCCCAGCTTTAGGCCCTCGTGGTGCAGGAGCTCCGGCCGGAGACAAAAGTCTGCCACTTCCCCACCTGTCACAGGCCCGCAGCTCCCTCTCCGGCCGAGCCCCTCTCTTGTCCCGCGCTGAAGGCCAGGCCCACTGCGTTGGAACACACAGAGGGCTGCCACGCTGGGGACGGCGGGGTGGAAGAGGGCGCCAAGTTCCCTTTCTCGGTCTCGGAAAGCGTCCTTGGCATGCAGTGGACTCCATATTTTCCTCTCTGTCTTCCTCTTTCTCACATTCCGTCCTTACAGCTCTGCCCCCTCCCCCAACATGAAATTCCCAAGCCAAGCATTTGGGGAGAGGACAGTGGGTCAGATGCCATCGGATCCACGACCGTGGCTGCGCCGTCCTTGCTTGCTCAAATAATTTGTAGCAGCTTTTTCTTTTAAGGAAATGTATGTTAAGGACCCACTATTGTCCTAGACGGATGCTTCCCGTGCTCCTCAGCCGCCTTCACTTTCCTTCTAAGCCCATCCCATGCTAATAGAACTTAAGTCCAACTCTGTTTCTTGAACAGACTGTCGCCTCTCTCCCCATGGCTCACACTTGATGTAGCTTTCTTTCTTGTAGCTTAATAGGAAGGACTCCAGACATAAGACATTATGGAAGTAAATGAGAAATAGCAGATACATTACAACCACAGAGTTTGTATGGGGAGAGTTGTTTGTTCCTTTTGTTGGTGGGAAGGTGGTATCTGATAGTTTTGCAAAAACTCAAAACACACTTCGTCCTGAGATAAAGGTGACCATGTAGACTTGACTCCCCGCCCCCCACTTGGAAAAGAGCCAGATGTGCAAACGAGTATCATCAGGTCTCTGTTCTTGATCACGTTAATTCAGGAGATGGAACCTCAGTAAAAGATGCTATTAAGTAAATGTCAACCCACAGCACGCAAAATTCCTTGGATCCAAATAAAAAAAAAGAAGGAATGAAGAATGTCATGTGAGTGAAAGGAATCATGGATTTTTTTAAAGGCCTAAACTGATCTTAATAGAGTTTTATTGCTTCCACACCCTGCCTCATAATATTTTAATTTAACAGTTACAATGTGCATGACACTGGAACGTAAATCTAGCTAGTGAAACTGGGAGCAGCAAAAGGAGAGGAAGACGGAGAACAGGATCTCCACAGTTCGCACAAATTTTAAAATTCCTGGAAACCGAAATGGAAAATCAATCTCTATGCTGCCTGTAATTTTTATCAACAGGGTTTTCCTTTCCTTTTTTTTTTTTTCATTTTAGTAAAGTTTGGTTAAAGAATAACACAAAATGTCTAACTCCTCAGTGTGCAGTTTGGTGAGTCTGCACCTGCGAAATAATTGTTTTGAGTCAAGTTCTAGAACATTTTAACACCCAGAAAACTTCTGCGTGCAATCTCCCAATAAATATTATGCCATTGCCAACCACTGTTCTCATTCCTGTCACCACAGATCAGTTTCACATGTTCCTGAACTTCATATAAACGGAATCATACAGTGTGCAGTCTTGCTTGGCTTCTTTTTCTCATCAGCATGTTTGTGAAGTTCGTCTGTTCCAATTCCTTTCCATGAATCAATGTAAATGATAAGGTTAGTACAGTATAGGTAAAGAGGGAGAGGCAAACACTGGAAAACTTTAATTTCCCTGAATATTTCCAACATTTTGCTAACCAGAAAAGCAATTTCATAATTAGAATTAAATAAAACAAAACAGTTCACCTACAGTAACTAGGAGTTAAGTCATTTCCAAGATGCAGTTGTGGGTGAATGTGAGGAGCCCAGAAACTCAGAGCTGCCTTTGTAATTGGATTCTATTTCCCACTTCTCATTTCATCCCTCTAGACTAGTAGTGAATGCTTTGGGCCTCTTCAGGAAGAATGGCAGGAGCTTGAGGGGGGAAGGAAGGTAAATTGCATGCAGTTTGTTCTACCTCAGCCATGCAAGCACTTCATGCAACAGCCTGTCAAGTGTGCTTTGATTGTGTCTGTAAGTGCTCATTTTGCAAGTAAAATAGAGGTCTGTGCTTTATCCTGTCTGTAGGTCACCATGCAGATGGGTTAGTGAAAAGTACAACAACCCTGCAGAATTATGTCCATCCTACTCATTCCCAGCAGTCTGTCTCATGCATTCACGCCATGGATGACCAGCAGGATGCCACCTGTACCTTCTGTCCCTCAAGAGAAAAAAGAATGCAACCCCAGTGACCTTTCTCCCAACAAGAGCAGTGCCTTTAAGGATAGATGTGTTTATACCATGGATGAAATTATGAGACACCACAAAAGTAAGTTTTTGGTTGCTTATATGGGACACTGGTAAGTTAGAAATGGAAAGCACATCATTTTATAATCTTAAATTGTGATTGGGTGTGGTGGCTCACTCCTGTAAGTCCAGTACTTGGGAGGCTGAGACGGGAGGATCACTAGGAGTTTGAGGTCAGTTAGGTTACATGGTAAGTTCAAGCCCAGCTTGTGCTCTAGTGAGAGCCTGTCTCAAAAAGCACCAGGTAAGTAAATATACAATCTTAAATCTAAAAAACTGAGTGTAATATAAAGTAAGGCTTGTACTAAGGAAGATAGTGTGAAGATAAAAGTCATACCTACTGAACTATCATAGTACCAGGGATGTGAATTAGGTGTTTCCCCTAAAATCAAAAGAATTTTCAACTATTAGAATAGTTAAATAAATAGCAATAATGCCAAAACAAATGGCAAGAATGCAGAGAAATTAATCACTAATACATTACTGATGTGAATGGAAAATAATGCAATGATTCTGGAAAATAGTTTTTAAAAATTACTTATGAAACTAAATATAGGGCCAGAGAGATAGCTCCATGGTCTAAGCACATGCCTGACAAGTGCAAGATACCTTGTTTGATCTTAGGTACTACATGCCATGCCAGCTCCAGAACCCTGGTCTTGCAGAACTGGACACCAAAACTGGGTCTGGTGGCACACACCTGTAATCCCAGCCCTGGGGAGGCCGAGACAGGATGATCACTATAAGTCTGAGCTGTATAGCAAAACCCTATACCAAATAAATGAATAAATTAAATAAATGATTAAACAATTAAAACAAAGACTAAATATATACTTATTGTATAGCCCAGAAATTTTATTCTATATGGTTTTTATCCAAGAGAAATGAAAGTTAATGCTTACAAAACAACCTGAAGAGAAATGTCCACAGCAGGTTATTCATGATAGCAAGAGAAAAGAAAAGTAGAAGAGAAGGGAGGAAGGAAGGGAGAGAAGAAAAAGGAAGCCAACAAGTCTTTCAATGGATGAAAGTTTGGGTTATTTATATATAGGATGCTAGGCAATGAAAAGAAATAAACTATGGATGCCTATAAGCAAACTGAATCTCAGGGCCATTAGCCTTAGTGAAAAAAGCCGAGTCAGTCTGTAATGTTACTACTGAATTATTTCACTTACAGAACATTCTTGAAATGATAAAACTACAAAACAGGTTGCCTGGTGCTGGGGGTAGGGGAGAGGCAGGTAGGTACAAAGGGAACTCCTTTGTAGTGATGGAAGAGTTCTGAACCTTGATTCTTGTGGCATACAGCTGCGTAGAAACACACACACACACACACACACACATACACAAACACACACACACACACACACACACACACTCTCTCTCTCTCTCTCTCTCTCTCTCAACCTGCTAGGTTGAACATGGCCCTTCAAATGCACATATTGGAAAATGTATCCTCAGTGTCATAGCACTGAGAGTAGGACATTATGGCAGGGCCCTCCTGAGTGGACTAAGACCACAATGACTTGTGGGAGTGGATTAGCCCTGTTCTTTTGCTGTGTGAGAACACGGATTTGTCCCTGGCAGCCTTTCTGCATTCTGCCCAACCACAATGCAAGAGGACTGCATCATGTGCTAGCAACTTCATTGTGGACTTCTTGGCCTACAGAACTGTAAGAAATAAAATTTTGGTCTTTATAAATTACCCAATCTCAAATATTCTATTACTACATCGCAAAATAGACAGTTACGCAAGAGTGATGTAAAAACTGAGTAAGAGCAATATTTACTTAATAGTGTGACACTAATGTTGCTTTCCTAGTTCTGATGTTGTACTGCAGTCATATGTCACCACTGGAGAAAACTGGATGGAGGGCATGTGAAACTCTTACCATTTTTTAAACTTTGTGTGAGTTTATAGTTACTTCAGGATAAAAAGTTAGAAAAAGTAAAGGAACCTTCCGTCAGTGTCCATCAACAAAACATTCTACTGGTGACAAGAACTTTCATCGGTTCACTTTTTATACTTAATAAGGGAGGGAGTTAGGGATAGAGCTTAGTGGTAGATCAGTTGCCTAGCATGAGAGGCTCGAAGTCTGATCCACAGAACCACAAAACAAAAAATTAATTTAGGCCTGTCCTTGGTACACATATTTTGCAAGTAATGTTTAAAACTGTATTTTCCCCTGATAGGCCCAATACTGAAAATTTTTTGGAATATGAAAAATATTATCTTTGAAAGAATTAATTCTTTGTAGCTTTAATTTTGCAAATGCTCAAGTATCTCTGAAAGTCAAATACGGTGAATAAAAAAGATGCCCAAACCCGGTAAAACATTCTTCTGGCAAAACCAAAGTGTCCTGGAAGATTTCTCATCTTATGTGACTTGTGAACTGCTTACTAAAAGAGTTCCCAAAATGTCCTCAGGAATAACAGTATCATAAGTATAATAAACCCAACTGCTTATAGGGCTGATTGCCTACAGGGAAACCTTCATTGGTGTGTGTAAGTGCTGCTCGTAGTTTTCTGGAGCCATGACTATAAAAAGAAAACTTTATTGGACACAAAGTCTGACTACATAGTTCAGGGTGATCTTTAACTCACTGTGTAGTCCAGGCTGACCTCAAACTTGTGGTAATTCTCCAGCCTAAACCTTCCCAAGTGCTGAGATATTAGGTATCCACTACAATGCCTGACTTAACATGGTTTTTGGAAATATGCATAACCTGTTTTGAAAATAATATATTTATCAATATATGAAGTGTGTAGAAGTAATATTTATTAAGCTTTTAATAAACATATATACCAGATGGACTGATATACATATTTTACCTGGTTTATAAGTTTCAACTATTTTTTTAATTTTTTAAAAAATTTTTTCTTTTTTTCTCGTGGGACCAGGGTTTGAACTCATGACTTTCCACTTGCCAGGCAGGCACTTGTGTCACAGAGCTATCTCCCCAGTCCCATAAGTTTCAACTATTACAAGTACAATTTCTGTTAACTTTGGTTGTGGTTGTAATTCTTTTTGTCTGTGCTAACAAGTGGAACCGCAAACACCACCACTTTTTAAGTAGCTAAAAATCCCTAGTGACAAAGTATGGCCTCAGCTTTTGTGCTCCACAGGTGCGCAGTTATAGCATAGCGTTAGGCAGATCTCACCTCTGAGAACTGGCTGGCCTTTCTGTAAGGGGACCATGACATCCAAGGCATCAGACTTGCTTCTAGAAGCGGCTCCAAGCTGTGCAAAGTGTCAGCCAAACTCAGGCCCTGAAGCCAGTGCTTCTACCATGGTACTAGTTCTTTTCCTTGAAAGATTTATTGCTTTATTATTTTACTTCCACTAGGAATTGTGGGGTTCTAAGTGTTATTAGTGGTTTACCACTTCTGCACACATGTGTTGTATTATTTTTTGGAGGCTTATGTGAGGAAAGAGACTGTCCTCTTCTGCCTAATCAGCTACTTGCTCAGGAAGATGTTCACCTGTGTCTGTTTGAAGAAACCAGACGGGCGCACACAGAGTCTCAGAAAAGTGAGCAGACGAGATTGTGGGCATTGTGTAAAAATATTTTTTAGATATAAAAATCCCTAGTAAACAGTAGAAAGGATTTTGTTCAGTTCTTGATTTGCTTGAAAATAGCTTATTTAAAAATAAAGTGGGGCCAGGAATACAGCTCAGCGACACAGTGCCTGCCTGGCAAGCAAGAGGTCATGAGTTCAATTTCTGGTACCAAAATACATACATACATACAGAAATACAGACAGACAGACAGACTCAAAATGCATTACCTTGGCTGGGCGTGGTGGCACATACCTGTAATCACAGCACTCAGGGGCCTGACACAGGGTGCATGCTGTGAGTTCGAGGCCAGCTTGCATTCCATAAGGAGTTCAGGACCCGCCTGACTGCATAGCAAGGCCCTGTGTCAAAAAACAAAGGAACAACAAGATGCATTCGTTTGCTCTGTAACACCTTGAAAGAAATTTCTGAGAATAAAATTTTTCATTTAAAAGATCAGTAACATACGATAAAAGTTAATAACAAACTTATCTCACTTCTGTGAAACACTATAAAGTGTCAAAATTAAGGAATTTGTTACCATGTTCTGGGGTCTATGTATCACAAACATTGAAAACAATATAAATAAAGGTTACATTGGAACATTTATGTTGTAACTAAAACAAATAATCAAGGAAACCAAAGCCATTTTGTTATCCATTCATTTGTTCATCTTGCATTCAGTGATTGTCTGCTATATGCCAAGCATGGTGCGAAGTGCTGTGAATATAAAGAAAAGTCAAGCATTGGGGAAGAGGAGACAGGCATGCAAAAGTATGCGCGATGTGCCCCAGTAGAAGTATGGACCGTCTAGGTCACAGAGAAAGAAACAAGGGAGGGTCAGGAAAGCCTTTGCGGGATACCATGTGTGAGGAGGACCAGAAATTCTGCACCTAAGTGCTATGGCAAACAGAAATGCCAAAAGACACCCATGATTTGGAAGCAGATTTATTTTATGTCAATGGATATTGATTGGGATCGTTCTCAAAATATCAGGTCTCAGCCGGGTGTGGTGGCGCACTCCTGTAATCCCAGCACTTGGGAGGCTGAGGCAGGAGGATCAATGTGAGTTCAAGACCAGCCTGGGCTACAAAAGTGAGTTCAAGGCCAACCTGAACTGCATAGCGAGACCCTGTCTCAAAAAGACAAAAAAATAAAAAAATAAAAGAATTCTCAAATTACATATATTTTTGGGGGCCAGGGAGATAGCTCAGGGACACAAGTGCCTGCCTGGCAAATGCATGGTTGTGAGTTTGAACCCCGGTCCTACCAATAAATAAATTATATCAGGCTCCAGTTTCTGATAGTCTAGGGCTTTTATATGATGATAAGCAGGAGGTACAAAGGTGAGACAGACCAGCCTGATAGTTCTTCTAATTAGCTAGCAGGTGGGATCATGTGTTACATGGCTAGTTCATGATTATGAAGCTGCACATTTGGTTATGCTGGCATGGTTACAGGGATCGAAGTAACTATAAAGCCATGGAGCAGCTTTGAAAGAACAAAGATTTTTTTAAAAGAAAAAATTTTCTTTTATAGTTTTACCCTTATATGTAGAATGGATAGAAGAAAGTGAAAGTGCGGGCCAGATGCTCAGGGGCCAGGTTCCATCCCCAGCACCATAAGCTACGCCGGCCCAGTCCCTGGGTGCACTGAATGTGTGGTTAGCTGCTGAAGTATGTTTAGCCTTCCTAGCACGTTTCTATTGACTTCTAAATCCTGTTGGATGTACAGCTTTTGGAATGGAGAAGGAAAAACTGAAGAAGGAGAAGGCAATCATCCTGTGACTGGTGTGTATCTGCAACTGGACAGGCTAGGATTCAAGCCTAGGGACTCTGATTCCAGAGCCTAGATTCCATTAGTCTCATTTGCCCAGTGAAAGATTTGCCACATGCCCACCTCTCACCACAGTGTATACCGCTTACTTGGCATTAATTCCATTTGAGCATTTGCTACACGTCAAACGTCTTAAAAGTAAAGCCAGGCCATGTAACTCTTTGTATTTTCACAATGTGTGTATGTATTCAACAGATGTTTCTGACTAATGAATAAAATTGACTCATCTACTCTATGAACAATGTGAGTAAGGTAATTTGGAGTCAACTGGCTTTGGAGTCTGTTTGTCCAATGGCCAAACAGTAAAAATAAATGGCTCTAGACATCTTAGTCAAGTGTCTCTACATTGTCTAGTTAGAACAAGAAGGTTGTAGTAATTAATATTTCCATTGGTAGGAATGGCATTTGCTGTGGATGACTACTGATTTATCTGACAAAAACTCACAACATACTGTAGATATGTCTATAATCTCCATATAGCTGAAAGGAGAGAAGACCTTGGTTGTAATTTTTAGGTATAAGATTTTTAAAAGATCTTTCCACCCAGGGGCTTGGGATTTGGCTCAGTGGTAGAATGTTTGCCCACCACTGGAAGCCCTGGGTTTGGTCCTCAGCACCAAAATAAACAAACAAGTAAATAAAATTAACCTCCTATAAGATGTTTCCACCCAAATGGAGCATGACTTCTTCATACTTACATTTACTTGCTTGACCTAAATATACTACAAAAACTACACATACACACCAAATAGTAATTTAAAAGCAATCATTTCAACTAAGACTTTGGGACATTACTACACAGTATTTTAAAGTTCTCTGTAAGCCATGTTTCACTGAAAGACATGCATATAAAGACAATCATCCCATAAGAATAAATTGCCTAGTGACGTTATATCCATCTTAGTTGGTATAAATACACACCATGAAGTTTGCACATCAGTGGAGACGCCCAGTGACACATCTCTCAAGATGTCATTTGGTTGTTCAGTGACACATGATTGTGCTTATAAAGGCAAGGAATGTAGCCTTATCAGATCCTTTTTAATAACTGAGTATATTATAAAACCGAAGCACAGGATTTGCGGTATTCTTGTCTGAACTGCTAACTCCAGCATGACATTTTTATTGAAGCAATTAGCAAGTAGTTAGTTAGTAGAAGGGTTGGAATAGCTGTCATTGTGGTCTGCTTTCAGCCTCTGATCCCATAGTGGCCACAGAGGAGCCAAAAAAATTCTGTATTGGTTGTATTTACAGAAAAGTTGGAAAGAAGTGTCAAATTGCAAGGATGGACTGTATCTCCTATGTTCGCCACCTCTGACCCCGGGGGCAGTTGAGGTCTTAGACATCACTGCATTGAAATATCATGAGATACTTTACTCTTGTGATACAGGGAGCAGGACAATAATCACATGGGATTATTGTTGGATTACTTGCTCAGGTTAATATTTAGTCCATCATATGAGCAATAAGAGCAATGTTTCAGGAGAATCACCCTGGTGAGATACTAAGAAGGAGGCAGAGGGAACTCATACACGCGGCAGGAATCATGGACTAGAACATCGATGGGCCCCACTGTAAGCACCACTACCTGCCTCCTAATGAAGTCCAGCACAGCTCTGGACTTCTGAAGACCTACCATTTATGGAAGGTCTAAGATGTACAGGTTGTTACAGTAAGCACAGAGGGGGTACAAGCAGAAGGAAAGGTGGGATAACTTTTTTTTTTTTTTTTTTTTTTTTTTTAGCAGGAGTCACACACCAGAAATTTCTGCGTCATACCACTTTTAATGTATACACCAGACCTAGGAGATGGGGGTTCTTCTGGTTGAATATTAGGAAACAGAGGATCAGAGAGGTTAAATAACTCACTTCGGGAGCTTTGGAGTGAACCTGAATCCTCCACCCTGAAGTTTTATTCTTTTCTAGAATATCGTGGAAGCCTCTCAGAGATAATGAGCTTGAAAGATGCCAAAGAGAGACCCGAAGGGACACAACTGGGAAAAAGTGGAGACTTTTCCTCAGCGTTCCATGCCAATGATGCTAACTTGCTTCATAGTCTAAATTCCTACCCAAAAGATCATGTAGAAAGAACTAGCTATTCTCAGCCACCTTATTCCTTAAGGGTGTTCCTTTAAGCTATCATAATTTGTTTTCTTCTTTGAGAATGAGTACAGAGTTTAAGAAGAACCTTTTAGAAGAATTCTTAATAAGAATTGAGGCATATGAATAAATCTAATGCTTGGAGTCTGCATGATCTTTTTTTTTTTTTTTTTCTGTTGATTGACCATCTGGAAGGTTTGTTCGAGTGATCTAGTTCTTCTTGGCTTCAAAGCTTTGGAGTAGCAGCCTCTGGGGTTTGATGGTCAATATCCACTGAAATCCTAGGTAAAGAACAACAAGCAGACCGTATCCTCTAGGTTTGCCATCTGAGGCATTATTGTACAATATCTTCTAGTTTTTCCTGTGAGTCATCATCATTAAATCTTTAACATTCATGAGTATGCTGAAAATGTGGGTAGGCCCTCTCATGACAGATTCTGGTTTTGGGAGAGGGAAGTTGGGAGGCTCATCCAGCTCTGTTCCTTTTGTTTTAGAAGCAATGCTTCTAAAACTTCAGCATGCTTAGAATCACCTGGCAGGCTTATTAGCTTTGAGGCAGTCTGGGAATGTATAATTCTAACAAGTTCTGGACTTGCTGCTGCTGATATCACTGTGAGGAACCATTATAAGAGGCGCTGCCCTAGGGTAGAACCTGTGTCTCAGATGCAAGGGAAATATATCGTTATGGTGGACTAACTAATGGTCAGTATGGGTGGGAACACAGAGCTGAGCTGAGTCAGTGTGGTTCTGATCTTGGCAGGTCCACCTGAGGATTACTGCAAGAATGCATAATGAGAACAGGAGGAAAAGATGGCACGCTGCTAGTTTTCCTCAGAAGGGCCTTACTCCAAAGTCTGGGAGACCTGTGCTTCAGTTCACCTACGTCAATTGCCAGAGACTCCCCACAACATGTCACCTCTCACTTGCTGAACTACTCTGAGGAGAGTTTTGACTGCCGAGCTTCGGCTGCTATTCTCTTTGGAGGAGCTCTGGTCCAAGCCTCCACCTGGGCATCACATCCTGGCTCTGAGACACAGACTCTGGCCCCTAGGCTTCTCAGCACAGACCTTCAGTCTTCCGTTAGAGACTCCTTGGCCTTCTGGTATGGATTCACAGGGGACACTGCTGTGGGCTCCAGGCTCTGGCTGGACTGATAGTGGGGACATTACTGTGGGATCCAGGCCTTTGACTGGATTCTTCACATCTCTAGTGCCCAGACAGATCCCTTATACTCTTCTGCATTTGACTTTCTGAGTGAATACAATGAAATAATCTTATAAATTATGCGACCTGCGTTAAATCTGTTCCCTCGCAAACTCTGTAACAACCCCTAATAGTCATTAGTGATGTGGTAAGCAGTGTCTGGTGGAGTTCCCAATGATGCATGCTTCCTGGTGTTCAGATCTTGGTAGCATCTCTTCCCCTTGAGTGTGAGCTGGACTGGCGAATTGCTTCACCAGAGAATGTGCGACTAGTAAGATGTTAGCACAGGCCCTGGGTGTGAGACTGCGCTACTGTCTGGAAAAATCCTAACACTAAAAAAGTTACCATTTGTTAGCATATAATGCACCTACCTACATAAGTGTCTAGGTATCACAAATATGACAAGTTTCCATTTCTTACAAGGTAATACCTAGGCAGGGAAGAGCTTTAAAATGCTTTGTTATTTTTTGAGATAAGGTTCTACAGAGTGCAGACTAGCTTTGAATCTACTATATGGCAGCTCGTTGAGGCTGACCTCAGACTTGCAGCTCCCCTCCTGCCTCAGCCTCGCCAGTGCGGGGTTGCAGGCAGACTCCACCACACCCAACCAAAATGCTCATTTGTAACATAAAATTGCACAATTTTTTTGATGCAATAGAACATTTAATTATATCAGATTTTCATCAACCGTCAAAGACAGTAAAGGACAATTATATCGGCCACTTTCACTGGTTGGCAGGAGGCTCTTCCACTAGGGGCTCCCACGGTTTCCACTGCATCATTTTCTTTTTTAATTTTTATTTATATATTTATGTTATAGCCTGCTCTGGGGGTGGGGCTGTGACAGCATGTGGTGCCAGGGATTGAACCACCGTCCCAGCGGTTGCCTAAGCTTGCCTAAGCAGGCGCCTTAGACCATTGAGCTATCTCACTGGCCCTCCACTGCATCATTTTCCTTGCCAGACTTAGTTCGCTTCCAGCCTGAAGAAGCAGCCCCTCTACTTGGCCAAGGTCAACGCGATCTTCTAATTTTTTTTACCATCTGGTTCTGCTTTAACTATAGGCAGCCTGACATTTGTAACTTGTTCTGTGTATTTTCTATATGCACCATTTTAGAATTTGACCAAGAACATCCAGGGAGATAACTCAGTGGAATAAGTGTTTGCCTGGCAAGCACAAGGTCCTGAGTTCAATTTCTGGTTCTACAAAAAAAAAAAAAAAGAAAAAGAAAAAGAAGAAGAATCGTTGCGTACAACATTCTTAGCCTCTCGTGCGGCGTCTCATGCACAGCCAATCCCATGAGGCCCATGGTCTTCCTTAGTGCACCCGCCATGACAGCGCCCATGAGCAGACTGGGAAAAAATTGTACAATTAAAGTAAGTGACTAAGAACATTTCAAGTTCACACAATAACAAATATTGTTTAGATAGAATTTCTAACAAGCGAGAAAAACAACAGAAGTATGCTTCAAGCTTTCCATTCAGTCAGCATATTTGGGGGAAATCTATTAATACAAGTTACAAGTTGGTAATAGAATTCTATCATAAAAGAGAAATAGGTGATTGGTTTTTTTATGACTATGTGACTTTTATGGATGAAAATCATGATGACGTAAATAGTAATAAATTAATTTATGTGAAGGAAAAGTTAAAAATCAATCACTTAAAACCTGGCTTCTTGCCCGCATTCTGGCGGCACACTCGGGAGAGTTGTTGCTGCCTAGCTAATGTCTACACGGAGTGAATTTCTGAACATAATTTATGTAGATGAAGTGTGCAGAATGTTTTTATTTGTTCTACATCTCACTGTCTCACCTCTGTGTGAACTTCCCAAGCCCAGATCTACTCCAAATATTCTGACTCCCCTTCTCTACACTTCCCTCCAACGTGTTTGCTTTGGCAACTTTCATGTTCTTACAAACAATTCTCCTAAGGAAATCAATCACTCTTGCACCCAGAGAGAAATCCTGCGCACTCAGTGCGATGACAAAATGAAACATGTTTGAGGCAAACCATGTGTTCCCGCGTGTCCAGAATTATGCTATTTGCTCAAGAAACATGCTTCTAATGTGTTTGGCTTCTGTTACCCCTTGTGATTGCAACTTTCATTGTCTTTTAGAATTTATGATTTCAGAAGCAACTGCTTGGACTCATTTAATTGGACACTTCTGGAATGTGAAGCCCGGGGAATTCACTGGGCAAGGTCCTTCTCTTCTTTTCAGGCACCTGGTGTTTGAGCAATGGTGGTGGCTTGATTCTCTTTTTCATCTGGAACTCCAGACAAACGGCTTATCTAAACCGCATGGGTCCATCGTGCTTTGAGAATTCATCGGTTACTTTATTTGGGAAGAATTACTTTCTGGCCATGGAGTGAGGCAATGTCATGTCTGAAAAGAGCTTTTCTGATCCACAGCACAATAGCATGTCTGTAGTTCACAACAATTTATTATATATTTTATAAAAATAAGCAGTGTGCTTGTGGGCTCCTGACAAAGGGAAATGATAAACATTGAAAGACATGGAAATCCTGAGGACCAGATTTGACCATCTAACATCATACACACATATTTGATTCTTACTCTCTACCCCATGAATATGTGTGGTTACCTTATGTCAATGAAAAAAAGTAAAAAACGAAAATGCTTTTCATGTGCTCTACTCAAGGTACGTGACTAATTTCACCCCTCAGTTTGCCTGCATATTTACTCAGCATAAAAACACCAGGAGTACAGTTCCGCTGGGCAAGCGTGAGAGGAATGCGTTAGTCAAGATCCCTGCTGTTCTTTCTGCTCTTACTGAGCAATGGCTTCTTCCTTACCTCATGGTGGTCATGGTGGGAGGTCAGGTCCTGGCCCCCTTGGTGTTTTAATGGAGTTTCTTCCCTCTCTCCTCCAGAGCCTGTCAATATGCCTGATTTCCTTTTCTCCTCTGATTTCACTGCCTACAGGGGAATGAATGCTGGGAAACTCTGTTCTCTGAAAGTCTGACTTTTTTCTCTGTATCTCCTTCATCTTGGACTTTTTAAAGCAACAAATGAGACAAGTAAATTTTCCCAGTCTGGTCTCTAATATAATCAAAAGTTAGATACAAAAGAGAGAGAGAGAGAGAGAGAGAGAGAGAGAGAGAGCGAGCTCTCAACCACTGTCATCACCACAACTGTAGTAATAGAGGCTCAAGGGAAACACAAGTACAAAGTCATCAGACATTTTAGAAAGAGAGATGGGTTCAAAAGTAAGGAGTCAAAATTTTGCACATTGAAGAAATAGAATTCTGCTTAGTAAGGAAAGTGTTAATCTCAAAATTTCACGGTTCTACTAAGAGAACTTTGCTCCCAGGAGCATTGAAATAAGCTTTTACCTTGTCATACCCACACACAGACTTTTGGGGGGCACCTTGCATGACAAGATGGCCTGGTTATGACTGGCCTGGTTAAGATCCCAAGTTTGGTAGTAAAAGGCCAGTGATTTGAGTCCAGCTCTGCTGCGACTAATTAAACCTGACTAATAGAGTCTTTCACCACCCTGAGCCTTAGGGTATTCATGTGTGAAATGGGGAGTAATGGAGCTACCTCATAGGTTTATTGTGAGCGTTATACAACAGAATGAATGCAGAGCTGTGGCACCTGATACAGGCTAACTCTGCCTTAGCTGCCATTATTACCATCCCCTGTCATTGTCCCTGTGCTGTGGTGGAATGTGCCCCTCCACCCCAAGTGTTGGAGAGCAAATCCCCGTTGCAACAATGTTGGGAGGTGCTGATCTCACAGGAGCTCCCACCCTCGCTCACGGGCTGGTGCCATCAGGACTGCGTACATGATCAAGGCCGTGCTTCCTTTAGAAAGGACATGATTGGCCCTGTTTTCCTACTCTCTCATCCAGGCAAAGCCTTCTATCATGGGACAATGCAGCAAGAAGGTGCTTGGCAGAGTTGGTTCCTTGACCTTGGACTTTCCAGCCTCCAGAATGGAGAGGAAAGAGATTGCTGTTCTTTATTCTCAGTCTTGGTTATTCTGCTACAACATCAAAACAGACTAAGACTCAGTGGTATGGATGCCATGGTTCTGCATGGGATACCATGAAATATATCCTAATCCAAAATAGCTTAAGCTGTGTAAGCTACTCAACAAGGATGGCAAAGTATGTGCGCTAAAGGTATTTAGAGAGGAACAAGAGGTCATGCAGAAGGAGGACAGAAAAAGCTTCAAAGGAGACGTGGACCTTTACAGGGCCTTAATCTTGGTCTTGCCAGGCAGGCATCTGGGAGGTAATTAGGTTTAGATGAGGTCATGAGGGTGGGGCCTGAGATGGGATTAGGGCCTTTAAAAGAGATTAGAGCTGGGATCTGTCAACCGACCGCAGGAGTACACATAAGATGGCCCTGTGCAAGACAGGAAGCATCCTCATCAGGAACCACATCTGTCCACACCTCAAATGTGGACTTCTAGGCTGCACAACTGTGAGAAGGAAAGACTTGTAGTTAAAGTCACGGGTCCACAGTATTTTGTTAAGGCGGCCCAAAGCAACTGAAACCCTCTCACAAGAGGTGAGGAAGGAAAAGCCTCTGAAACCTCAGGCTTATTATGGGAATGTTCCACTGTCCAGGTGGGCAGCTACAGGGCTTTACTGAACACCAGGCACTTTATTTTATTTTTAATGTATTTAGTATGGGGTCTACAGGGTCTCACTACACAGATCAGACTCATAGTTATCCTCCTGTTTGCAGCCTCCCAAGTGCTGGGATTACAGGCATGCACCATTTCAGTGGGCCCCAGGTGCAGGGGCAAGCTGAGGATTGAACCCTCATCTCTGTGCCTGACTAAGCAGGCGCTTTAATCTGCTGACCTATCTGGCCAGCCCTCCAGGCATGTTATTCATAGCTTTCCTTTGACTGCAGGTGCAAAGTGTCCCCTTTTGGTGGGGATCACTGAGTAAAGGAAGTTTGAAATATTGAACCCGTTCTCTTCCTAACTCCAAAGAATTTGAGTTCCTTAGCTTTGATTTCTTTTGGCTCTGAAATTTTTATTTTCCATAGTCCTCTCATCTGTGCCAACCAGTTTCAAAATAATATAAAGTGCTGGCAGATTTTGCTAGCACTCTTTCCATTTCTGTTTTAAATTTAGGTCCAGGGTTTTCTTTGGGGTAAAATGCTACAAACTCCTTTTATTCTTCAAAGTAATAGATAACTTGATTTTGATTTGGGGAGTGCATGGATGAACATCAGACAAGTGCCAGTTGTTGTTGTATCATTAAGATCAAGACATTTGGCTGGGGAGATGGCTTGGTGGTCTAAGCACTTGCCTGGCAAGCGCAAGGTCCTGAGTTCAATCCCCAGTACTGCATGTCATGCTGGCCACTAAAACTGGGCATGGTGGTGCATGCTTGTAACCCCCACACTGGGGAGGCTGAGACAGGAGGATTACTACAAGTCTGAGCTGCACAGCAAGACCCTGTACCAAATAAATTAACTAATTAAATATTTTAAAAAACCAAGACACTTAGAAACCAAACAAAGTTATATAGGAGACAAGAGAGGCTGTTTCAGTGTTCCAAATCTCATTCCTTTGGGCCTCTCAAGCTGAATAAAAGCCTCTGGTACAGAATATAGGGAAATGCAGATTCATGATTTCTAATGGTCTATTTTACCTTCTACTTCCCAGTAATCTGCCTGATTTTCAAAGCTGCAGATTGCATTTCTCAGTGATACTTAGCTTAGAGTCTCTATAATTCTTTACTTTTTATCCCCTATTGGTTGATTTCTTGATGGTAGCCATTCTTTCTGGGATGAGATGGAATCTTAGTGTTGTTTGAATTTGCATTTCTTAGATGAGCAATGAAGTTGAACATTTTTTCTATATTTATTTGCCATTTGTATTTCCTCATCTGAGAAATGTGTTTTCATCTCAGATGTCCATTTGTGGACTGCATCTTTGAATTTAGGGGACCCGATTTTTAAAAATTCCTTATATGTTCTAGATACAAGTCTTGTCTGAGGGACAGTTGGCTAAGATTTTTTCCTAATTCATCGGTTTTCTTGGCACTCTCTTATTGAGGGACACTTCTTTATTGTTAGTGGCAGTGTAGACTGGCTGGTAGAAACCATTGTACAAACCAGTGCAGCGATTCCTCAGAAAACAAGGATTAGAGGTCCTATTCAACCCAGCTATTCCTTTTCTGAATATATTTCCAGAAGAAATGAAAACATCATACCACAGTGATATCTGTGCAGGCATGTTTATAGCAGCATGATTTGTAAATCCTGTCTAGATACGAGCCATTTCTGTCTCCTAGTGTACTCCAGAAGTCAACTTTTCATGATTGATGAATTTACTTTCTTCTTGTTCAGATCCAATTTATCTCCAGTATCAATTCACTTACACTTCATGAGGGCAGGAGTCTTCCAGGACAACCGGGTCCAAACTCCCTTTCCTCCTGAAACAAAGCTACTAAGAAGCCAATCCTCTTTAGCAGTTGAACTGCTAGAGATGAACAAAAGTATTTAGGCCATTTTCCAAATGACCAGTACCACCTCCAGTTAGGATACTTCATCCAGTTCCCCGTCTCATTAACACTTAAAACATGGTCCAGCATTTTCCAGGCATCTACAGTTCAAGGCTATTTACTAGGACCCCCTCATTTGCCTGTCGTCCAACTTGAACCAGCTTAGACATCCATGCTTTTCCAAAACAGTGGGCTTGGGGCTTTGCGATGACTTCAGTGAAGGCGTTAATCACTTTTGGACCATACTCAAAAACTTTGCCTGGGTAAAGTTAAAAGCAAACCTTTTGGGGCAAGTATTACAAAAAACAAAAGGAAGCAGAAATGTAGCACAGGAGCCGGGCGTGGTGGCGCAAGCCTGTAATCCCAGCACTTGGGAGGCTGAGGCAGGATGATGGGTGTGAGTTCGAGACCAGCCTGTGCTACAAAAGTGAGTTCAAGGCCAGCCTGAACTGTATAGCGAGACCCTGTCTCAAAAAGACAAAAAAAAAAAAAAAAAAAAAAAAAAACAAAAAGTGTAGTGCGGTGGAGGGGACGTGCTGAGGACACCACGTTGCGTTTATTCCATCTTCTTGTCAGTGCTTGGGTCGAAAGCCCTGGGCGTTGGCGCTCCCTTTCCAGGCCAAAAACGTTTCCCGCTATTTTCTCTTTTGTTGGCTTGGACTGGACAGGAAGGGGCGTGCGCTCCTCTTTTCGTTCGGCCAAAATGCAATACACGACGCCGCTCGTCCTTGGGGAGACATGTGGTTGTGTTCTAAGCGACTCTGCAGAAGGACGGTCTCGGGAAAGTGGCTTCCCCAGGACGCAGCCCCCGCAGCGCCGAGCCGGAGCCGGAGCCGGAGCGGAGCCCGAGCCGGAGCCGGAGCCGGAGCCCGAGCCGGAGCCGGAGCCCGAGCCGCGCTCTCCGGGCGCGCTCGCTCACGAAGCCCAACCGCGCCTGGCCCCAGCGCAAACCTAATACGGCAGCCCATATTGTTGCTCGGGAAGTCTCCAGCCAAACCGAGTTCTTGTGAAAATAAATACTCATCAGCAAATATTTTGATTAGTTAAAAATGTTCGCAACGCCGAGACTCCGCTGCCCTCCTCCCGGCGGCGCGCTGCTGCGCTCCGGGCCGGCCCGCTCGCTGCGCGCCCAGCCCGCGGCGCCCGGGCCGCTCCGGGGCCGCCTCGCTCCGCCTTTCCCTCCGCCTCCGCCCTGCCTCCGCCTCGCTGCGCCCTCCCCGGCCGCCGGCTCGGAGCCGCCCGCAGCCTCGCGCTCCGACTCGCCGTAAGCTCTTTATTAACTCCCCCGGAGGAGCGCGCTGCGGCTGCGGCTGCGGCCGCGCCTCCTGCGCCCCGGTGGTCTGGCTCCTCCGCGCGGCGCACATGCTAAACAGATTAACATGCCTGGGCTGACCCGCGCCTCGCAACCCGCGGATAGGGTTTCTGCAGCTCCATGTGGAAATTAACCTATGTGTACCCGTGGTCAGCTGCGCGCGGCCACTCCCGCGCCACCGGCCGGGCAATCCAAACAAACCCAGGCCGCTGGCTCCCTTGGTGACTCTTGGCCCCTCTCCCCTTTTCCCGTCCAAATATTTATTGCAAAAGAGGTTCTCTTTGGCCCAAGACAGGGCACATTACTGAGGGCTCTTTATTTGCAAATGATTTCTGGCAGGGCCGGGCCCTCTTAGGAGGAGGTGGCAGGGAATGCGAAGCCCTTGACAACGGTTAGGATTCCAGCCCTGCGCAGGGAGGCAGGGCGCTGTTCGTGTTTGCACAGGACAGCCTGGTTTGGGTCATTAAGAAGACTTGAGCTGCCTATATTTGGCTTTGGTGACGTCTCCTCTGGTTAACAGGATTGTTTGCTTTGTGCGTGGACAAGTTTTTCTCATCTTTCTCCCGACCACCCCCACCCCATTCACACCCACTAAGCAAAGTAAAGGGATGCTTGTAGATTTTCTTTCCCACCCGGAGGACCTGAAAAGGCAAACTTAGAGACTGGTGGGTAGTAGCCTGAGGCCTAAGCCCTAATAGCAGCCCCTCTCTGCTACTGTCTCTTCTGGAAATGCCAGACCATTGAGGATAACTAATCAATTTCTAGTTTACTTGTTAAACACTGTCCTCCTATAGCTTATTATGCGATTATAGTTCTACCTAGGCAGCTCAGGGGTTCCCTAGATCCAGATCGGAGTCCTCTGCCGCAGTTGGATGGAGCTGTTGTAGCAGCTTCTGCCAGGAAGGTGAATGCGGTTCTTCACATCCTTTCCAGGGCCTTGATCATGAAATGTCTCCATTGTTTAGGAACCAGAAATAGCTGTTTTCTAGGGCAACTGCTATTCATGATCCACCCGTGGTTGTCTTGTCCCACTGCTCAAAATGAGCCCGGGCCATCTGAGGTTGCCAGCTCCTGCATTCTTCCTCACTAGCTGCTGGCCTGGGATCCTCTGCGGGGTGGTCTGGGCATGCCCTCAAGGCCTGTGGCAGCAATCCCTTCATCTCAAGAGCGTTGCTTTCCACGCTGCAGCAGCACCCTTGGCTGCTGCAGCTCTGAGGACCAGCAGGAGACTTGTGGGTGGCCCTTGATCAAATGGCCACAAGCAAGATGGCCACCCTCCAGCCTGCAGAGGGACATGCTGACTGTTGATTCACTCTGTCCTTTCTTCCCGGTCATGTATTTCTTGGATGGATGGCACATTCCTGAGGGAGAAAAAGTTTTCAGAGCTGTGCTTCCAGAAGGCCAAGCAGGAACCATTTGGCAACATAGCTGAAGTGGTTAAGCCTGACTCTGGGGAGAAGGACTTGAACTGGCCATGGTAATACACCATTGAGAACTGCACCGAGGGGTCCTGGGGAGACAGCTCAGTAGAATAAGCACTTGCCTGGCAAACGCAAAGTCCTGAGTTCAATCCCCGGTACCGCAGCAAAAAGAACTGCACCGAGGGCTGGTGAGATAACTGAGCAGACTAAGAGCCTGCTTTGGCAAGTGCAGGAACTAGGGTTTGAGCCCCAGTTCTGCATGCTGCCCTGGCCCTGCCCCCGGGCACTCTGAGCAGGCCACTGAGATCAGCCCTTAGTGGCGCACACCTATAATCTCAGCACTGGGGAAGCTGAAAATAGCAGGATCACTATGAGTCCAAGCTGTCTAGCGAGACCCTGTACCAAATACATAAATGGAAAGAAAAGAAAAAGAACTGCACCAAAACTGAGCTACAAATAAAAATACCAAGGAAGAGGGAAACCACAGTCCCCGCCTAAATATGCATCACTATAAGAAACTTAGATTTTTCTGCAACAGTAACAGAAATCACTGAATTAGAAAGAAAGAAAGAAAAATAAATAAATAAATAAGGCTCCAGGTCCAAGGGTTGCAAGGCCTAAGTCAGTCCAGAGCTGGTGGTTACTCTTTCCTCTGGTATGGATAATGTCTCAGAATTCTTTCCAGCTCTGGAATTGTGGTGCTTAATAAGAGGCTCCTTGGGAGAAGATTTCTCCATATTTCTCACAAGGCAGCTGGCATCCTGATTTCTGGCAAATTGTTTTTTTTTTTTTTTTTTTTTCCTCCCTTAGCGCCTATCTTCGATGTTGTCCATATGGATCATGTGTGGGGGAGACACACAAATTACAGCAACTTTTGTCTTTTGTCGGGAAGGGCTGACAGGGTAATAAACACATGCAGTCTCTCTCCTCCAGGAATTCCTCATCCTCCCAGTGTGGCCCTAGCCCTGTGGATAATATCATTACAGGACTAAACAAATAAACAGTCGATCTAAATCAACCGGGAGGCGCTGGGGACTACACAGTTCCTCTCTGCAAAGATGATACAAGTAAATTTACACTCACAGCTTGGAAGCACTCCAGCAGCTATGAATAGCTGTTCAGTTCTGTCAGGCTGGGGAGGAGCCGGAGCGCTGGGCTGACCTCGCCTCCATCTTTGCCTCCATCAATGTGAGCTTTCAGGGTCCTGTTTTCCTTACTGTCCTTGACTGGAGCAGCAAGGGCCAGTAACACTTTTTATGAACCCTGAGCTCAAAGAAGCAGCTTTTACTACAAAGCTAGCATATTAAACCCAGTGACATGGATGAAAGGTTAACACACTCCTGCCAGCTGTGGGCTTCCCCTTCCAGTGTGATTTCCTGTGTTTAGGCTGTTGCTGCTGCGGCCGGTCGCTGCCACTGGCTTTGCCACAGCCTTGTTCCATGGCACACTGATTTATTCCACTTCAGCAAGAGAACAGAAACTGACTGTAGTCAGAGCCACAACAAACACTTACTCTAATCCTAACCAACACATGAACTGATGTAGATTTTTCCCATTGCATCCATGTACTGAAGTGCCACCCACGGCACGTATGGAGACACCTGCAATTGCTCGGTGCCAAAATATGTTAAAAATTTTAAAAATCAATGTTTTCATGGGGGAAAAGCCAGTTACAAGAGCAACATAAATACCATGTTCAATTTTTGTTTTGCAAGTTCAAAAATGAAGTCTCCTTGTGCCTGTCTCCACACGTGTCAACAGTTCCTAGGTTATATGAGTCTCCCTCCCCCACCCCACACCTTACCCATTCCTGTGACCTGAAGCTCTGATTCCTTTTCAATTCCTTGTTGCTGTACTTCCAATCCTGTGGTAGTTCTCTGTGTGTCTGTCCTGGGGAAAAGAAACCTGAAAAGAAATAACCAAAACCTGTCAATGATGGTGGGGTTATGTTTTTTAAAACCCCTTATAGTTCTCTGCCTCTTCACTGGAATTCAGCACAAGAGTAAATGTTATTATTATAGTCGAATGAAAGTTTATTGATTTATTAATTTTTGACACAGGGTCTCACTGTATAGTTCAGGCTGAACCTGAACTCAGATATTCTCCTGTTTTAGCCTCCTGAGTGCTGGGTTTACAGGCTTGTGACCTAACGACCAGCAAAAGCATTTATTTTAAAGTAAATTTGTCTGGCTGGCCAGATAGCTCAGTGGACTAACACGCCTGTGTGCCTATAATCCCAGAGCTTGGGAGGTTGGAAACAGGAGGATCACTATGAGTCCAATCTGTGTAGTGAGACTCTGTAGACTCTGTACTAAAATACATGTCAAGAAAGTAAATTTGTACTCTTGTAATAAGCTATATTATGTCTGTTTAATAAGGGTCATACTCAGTAAAGGAAAGCCCAAGGTGTGGGGCAGAGTTACTGGTCTTTTTGATTTATATATGTTTATAACTAGTGATCAGACATTGAGATGGGGGGGTAGAAAGTGAGAGAAAAACAGTTTTGAAAAAGAACAAAGCAGGCTTGCTTTCAACAGGTTCTTTCTGGTATCTGCCATCCACTTTGGGACCCCACCGGAAACAGCTGTACCTTCTTCAATGTCCCAGAGCCTCCACAGGTAAACTCAGGAGCAGCCAATGTGTTAGTCATCTGCCGGTACAATGAAATACCTGACACAGGCTATTTATGAAATAAGTTTACCTTTGGACATGGGTATCTAGCGACAGCAGCCCACTGTGGTTAGTGTATGTGTCAGCACAAGGGCCACATCCTGATCCAGAGAGGCTGAGTGACTGATCTCACAGTCTCCTAGGATGACCTAGGACTCCCAAAGGCTTCACCCCTTACAAGTCCACAGGACCCCTCAAAATCACTACCGTGGGCATCTAAACTTTAAATATGGCCTTTAGGAAGAGACTCTTCTCCACAAGAGCAGGAAGCATCTATTTTCAGATGTACTTGATTTTGAGGGTTATGGAATAACTACAAAGGAGTAATACACTTTCTGGGAGCTAACAAAGTTTCCGCTAGACCATGAAGGCTAGATCATTGATGAGCCACCTGTTCCAAGTGACAGCCACCTTCCTAAGCTTCTTTAGGGCCATGGTACTAACGAAGATGAGAAGAGACACAAAGTCACAGGGAGGGCATTAAATGATCGGGGTTCCAGGTGCCGCTCTGCCTCCTGATCATCACAACAGCTTGGTGGTCTGGACCCCAACTTCCTCATTTTAAAATGAAGTAGTTGACCTGTTGATCTTGGCAGGACTACAAGTCATCTCCTACAAGTCATTGGAACATGTGAGGACAAGCAGGTAACCTAAATCATGAAGCCTCACCTCTTCAGGATGCCCATAATCCCAATCTCAGCCATTTTAGCATGGTATGGTCTTCAGCCCCCAGTTCTATTCTGACCATTTGTCTGAGGAAAAGGTCTGGATTTCCACCTAAGACATATTACATTCAGCCCCAGCCATGTCCTGGTTACTATTCTGGTCATGGGTGCAAAAAGATGAGAGACTCCACTGCTCATGGTGAGAATCTCAATACTTGCCTTAGCAGACTGGTGTCTTTTGTTTAATCTTTGCATCCCTACATTGGTGGACAAAGGATTCCATTCAGGGCCAGAACTTTCTGAGCTAGGTTCCTAGAGATTAGAAAAACAAACTGTAGCCAGAGCTCACCTGGAAACAACATCAGGGAGCTAGAAAAGGTAGTCTGACCCTGTGCTAGTGCCCCACCAGTGCCCCTGTGGCTCAGAATTCTCTCTGTAGAGTATCCCCAATACCTTACCATTGTTATGCTGTGCCTGTTTTCTCTTGGTTCTCTCATCATATTCAGTGAAGTCATTTTTGAATGCCAGCCTATCTTAGTGGCATGAAGATAAGCTACACGATTCTCACTGCTTATATCCAGGCTGAATTTTAGGAGAAGCTGAGGATTCGCAGGAAACAAGCATGTCAGTTGCAGTTGGAGTCAGATTGTGGTACTTCCAGGGGAAGATGCAACTTTGGGAGTGTCCCAACTTTGTTGCTAGAGGCGGAATTAAAGATTCACCTGGATGGTCATGTCTTTCATCTGGAGATAGCCTTTTCCAGAAAACCTCTTGGTTCATATTATGTTTAATGAGGTCAATGATACTCTTACCAAAAAAAAAAAATCTTCCGATTCTGAGATTTCATTAGTTTGCCCACACAGTTCTTTAGTGTTTTCTTGACATGTTGAAAGGGTCAGAAACCTAGACACTGGCGCATAGCTAGTGGAAACAAAAATGACGTTTTCTTCCTTTTTTTTTTTCCTCCACAAATATATGGCAATCCTGGAAAACCTGATATTTGGAAAAGACTTTCCTTTAGTATTTTTCAAAACAGTTTCACAAAAGATCTTCCCACTATGTTACAATGGTTACGAATACTACTAATAGTTTCATATCTGCTGTTTCTTTTAATAGGAAGCTCTGAAGTTTTAGCTGGGCGTGGCTACCCATAGAAACTACATTTCCCAGGCTCCTTCTCTGAAGGAGATATGACCATGTGACCAAGATCTGGATAACTGGATGAAGTAGGGACACAATTAGTAAAACACAAGGGCATGCCCTTACATAGAAGTTGACATCCTTAACATGCTCTTTATATTTCTTGCAACTGGTGCAGAGTAAGTGTTGGTGGACCAGTTTTGCCCTTATGATAAAGGCAACACTAGAAATGATGAACAATAGGACAGACAACAGCTGTCCAGGGGGATAGCTCAGTGGCATAAGTACCTGCCTGGCAAGGGCAAGGTCCTGAGTTCAGTCCCCAGTATCAAAAAAAAAAAAGGACAGAAGGATCCTGGATCCCTCCAGGATCTAGCTAGATCCTAGTCATCTTATACACTCCATTCCAACTCGGGTATCTATTTTGTGTAAGACACTATCATTTGATCTTTGTTAAAGCAACAAAATAACATCCCAACAAATGCAGCATGTGTATCTAGCATATTTAAACATGACCTAATTTATAGAATTTTGTGATATATACATTTTCAGTAAAGCATTTATTGGATAGATCAAGGAATACTTCAAAGGTCAGTGGCTCTGCTATTTTCCTAGTCCCCTGAGCTAAACATATATATTTTTTTTCATACCAGGAATCATTCAGGACCTTACACTTGCCAAGCAGGCACTGTGCCATATCTCCTGCCCTGGGCTAAATATGTTGCATTCATCTCTGTATTATTTTCAAGTTCTTTGCCCAAAACTAATCATCAAGTTTTGATGAAAATTTCCCTTGCAGTTCCTGGATTTGACTTGTCCCTTAGAGATCACAGCCAACTGGTCTCCAAGTTCTGAGATCCCATGCCCAAGTAAGTTGCTGGAGTAGTTCTTTATTGTCTCCCACCCTCTAATATGGCCTGGCCCAATTTACCCTCTACCAGGTAAATCTTCCCAAAACATGTTTCTTCACTTCCTCCTATTTTGCACTCCAAAATTCTGTTTGAACAGTACAAAATTCTTAGCAATTGATGTAGGGATGCATAAAGGTAGTACGCTCACATGATCAACCTAATATATAGGCGAAACTAAAGGGATTCAACATTAAAGATGGGCTCATCTTTAGCTGCAACTTCAGTTTTACCAAATGGTCCTTTGATTCAGTCTTCTTATGTTCCTGGCCCTTCTTCTTGATGTGCCTTTTTTTTTTTTTTAGCATAAGTCTCACTCCTGATTAAGCTTTCCCTCTTTCCTTCTATCCATGCTGCCTGCCTCTTCCTTCAGGGCTCAGTTCCAGACTCTCATCTTCACTGTAGTTCACCTGATCCACTGCACTTCACAGGAAAACCTAACCCTTAACTTGAATTCCTATCCTACTGTTGAACAATACAAACGTTTCTTCCTTAAATAAGTTATAAAACCTTTAAGGGCTGAGTGTGATCTTTAATTTCTAAATCAATTCTTATTAACAATAAAAAAATCCTGCTTATAATGGATGTTTAATAAAGCTTGAAGATGTGTCAACTTTCCTAGTGTGACTGAGAGACTCTCTCCCAATTACTTCTAGAAGGAGAAATACTAGAAGTATCATAATCAGGGTTATTTCTTGCTGTGAAAAATGTATATATTCTTAAGTATTTTTAGCCTGTTAGTGTTTGACTCCATTTCCTCTTTCCTTCCTATAAGGAAAACTTTATCAATGAAGAAACAAGCCTGTCACATCTAGACGGAGGGCTACCAGCTGATTTAGTAGTACTTTTTCCACTACAAGAGACGTGTGTGAATGACCAGCTTGAGTGTCCTGGCTGTGCTGTTTCTCATTCTTGCCTTTTTCACTCACAAGGGAGCTTTCCTGACTGGATTCTCCTCTTTGATCAGTGTGATGCTGAGGCCAAGTAGCACGTCCCAGTTTCTTCCACTCCTGTGTCATTGCTCTCATTCAGAAATTCTGTCATTCATACTACATGTGGCAAATTTGGTGTTAGGTGACCGCTTCCAGTGCTAGATGCTAAGCACTTCAGGATGTTGGCTGATGTGGGATGAATACATATGTGAATGAGCAACATGGAGCTCTGCTTCAAGGGAAAGCTAAATTAAAGGTGGAGAAACAATACCAGGTATCAGCGCTAGATTTTCCAAATTTTCTGGCTCTAGCAGTATCAGAGAGCTAGTTGTGGATCTCACAAAATTTCATTTTAAGTTGCTTGAAGAAGTTTGCAGTTTCTCAAGACTTGCAAAAGCTTAGTTCAGATGGAAAGTTGTTTTGTTCCTACCATATGACCTTCCTTTCCCCTGGTCTTGTTACCTCTCCTTCTTGGCTTACTGGGTCGAGAACACAGTCTAAATGTGATAGTCTTGTTACTTCATTGGTGAAGTTTTCCTTACAGGGCCTGCAGGAAGGAAAGAGGAAATGGAGCCAAGCACTCACGGGCTATGAGTACTTAAGTATATGTGCATTTTTCACAGCTGGAAATAACCTTGATTATGATAGTGTGGTGAATGACTCTGTGTCTCAACTTGATTGTGCCAAAGAGTCCCAAATTAGAGATTATCTCTGAGTGTGTCAGTAGAAATGTTTCCAGGTAAGACTAGTATTTGAATTGGTGGATGCAGTAAAGTAGATCCCATCTGCAATGTGGGTGACATCTTCCAGTCCACTGAGGTCCTCCTAGGACAGAAAGCAGAAGAAGGAGATATCTGCTCCTTTTGTTTCCTGCCTGTTTGAGCTAGGACATGGGTCCTGTCCTGCCCTTGGACTGGGTTTTCTATCACTGGCATTCCTGACTTCTAGACTGTGACAAAATGTTATACCACTGGTTTTCCTGGGGCTCTATCTGTAAAGGGTGAGATTTTTTTCTTTATCTTACTGATTCTCTTTCTCTGGAAAATCTCCACTAATCCAGATGACATGGGTATGACTTTTCCAGGATTCAGATTTTTCTAAACTGAAGTGCTAAGTGACAGTATTTCATCCCATGGCCCTAGGATTCCAGAGATAAAAAGAATTTGACCAGAATTTGTAAATGATTTAATGACTAGGCAATACATCCCATCATAACTAAGGAATTAGCATTACTTAAATTTATATGATTTTTATCCAGAGGGGAAAAAGGAATGGGAAATATCTTTACAATGGTGTGCAAATATAAAAGAATTTGTTGGCCACCTGTTCTCAATTTCACCTGCAAAGAGCAGGGTGGAAATAAGAAATAAATTTAAGACGCACCATGGGGAATATAAGGCAGACTTTCCAAACACTATAGATCAGCAGTTCTCAAAGTTTAGTGTGCACAGAATTACAAAGAACTTGTTTAAAATGCAGGTTCTTGGTTCCTGCATTTAGCACAGCAGTTCTGACTCTGCAAATCTGGGCAGCGTCTAAGAATCTCCATTTTTACTGAAGCCTTGACTCACCAAAGGGAATTGACAGTGGTGGTCCTTGCATTGTATTTTGAGAACCACTGAGATGGATTGCTGAAGGGCCAGATTCTTGAGGAATACATTGATTTTTTTTCTCTTCTGTAATATTGCATAAAGTTTTAAGAAGCTTTATTTCATTTAAATATAGGAAAACTACCCATGTGTTTAGGGAAGTGTACTAGATTGAACAGTAGCCCCCAAATCCTGTCTTTCTTAAAACCTCACCATATGACCTCATTAAGAAATGAGGTGGATGCACTTAGCTAACATGAAGTCATAGTGGAGTAGAATGGATCCTTCACCCATAATGACTTGTGTCCTTATAAGAAGAGAAATAATAAGGGGTAAGACTGCATGACAAGGCAGGCAGATATGGGGAGGGGTTGCTGGTATCCTTCAAAAGCCAGGAAAATGCAAGGCAAGAGAGAGCATAGCCCCACTGACAACTTGATTTCAGAGCTATAGCCCCCATGGGCAAGAATACATGTCCATCTCTTGGTGCCATTTGACACCAACTGGTTGTAGTACTTTGCTATGACAACCCTAGAACCTAACATGGGGGGGGGGGTGTTGATGTAACCCTGCCACTAAGCAGTGAAGCGGACAAGTTCTCAATGTACACGTTTGTTGTTTTCCCATACTTAGAGGACACAGGTATTCAAATATGTGAAAGTCATAACAAGCCAGGGGCTCATATGCACATATAATATTCTTTTCCTAAACTGCCC
>PVKN010001653.1:0-49142 GCA_004027915.1 Capromys pilorides
CTTATTCGCTTTTTGTGCCCTGGTTCTGACTTCATTTGCCCCACAGTTGGTTGAGACCTGTACACCCTTGCTCAGCTCCTGGTCTTGCCACTCTAAGGCTTTGTATTTTGATTTGTTTTTATAGTTTTAAAAACTATTTATTTGGTGCAGGGTCTCACTCCCCAGCTTGGACTCATAACGAGCCTTCCCAGTGCTGGGATTATAGGCTTGAGCCACCACACCTGGTTTCAGTGACTGGCACTGCAGTACCAGTGATCGAACCTGGGCCCTTGCCTGCCAGGCAGGCACTTAGACAGCCAAGCTATCTCCCTAGCCCTGTCTTTATGTTTTTTTGAGCTAGTATCTACCTATGTAGTTCAGGCTGTCAAACTATGTACCTCAGGCTGGTCCTAAACTATCGGCCATCCTGATTTTTTCTGTTGTTGTTGTTGGTTTTCTTTGTCTTTTTGAGACAGGATCTCACTCATTTCAGGCTGGCCTTGAGTTCACTTTGTAGCCTACATTGATTTCAAATTCACAATGATCCTCCTGCCCCAGCAGGGATTATAGTGCTGGGATTATAGTGCATCATCACGAACACTGACTGTGTGCTTTTTTATCTCTGCCTAATAAAATCTGTTTGGGCCTCTTATTAATGTGTCCTGGAGTTCTTTTCCTGTGACAGGAGTCAAGAACCTATTAGGTGGGCCAGGTTGAGGACTTGAGTTTGGGAACTCTTCAGACACCACCCAGTGACCTAATCACATTTTCCTTTCCACAGTTATTCTCTGGTCTCAAGCGCTGGACTGTTTGGTCAGAGGTGTGGCACAGCATCTTGCCTGGCCTCCCTGCTTGGTACCTGATTTCCATGGTTACACCAGCCAGCCAGATCTTGTTAATCCAGCAGTCAGGTGCCAGTGTTATAGATGGCCCAATCAAAGACCTGGATCTGGAGCCCGCTACACGATTTTTTCAGCTACTTACCAGCCCCTAAGAGTAGAGAGTATGAAAAAACGAATGAAAAACATAAAATAAGCCAGGTATGGTGATGCATGCTTGCAGTACCAGCACCTGGGGGACTGAGGCAGGAGGATTGCCTGGAGTTCAAAGCTAGCCTGAACTTCAGATCAAGACCCTGTCTCAAGCAAATAGCCCCTGCCCCCAAGAAAAAGTCCCATGAAACATGGAAAAAGTTTATTTACAATTTGGTACAATTGGGAGGACAGCTAGTACACCTTATTATCTTGGAGAGCACAGTAGTGCTCTAACCTATAGACAAGGTAGGACAAACATTAAATTTTAATATGTAGACTTAACTATGCTTGGCCCTGAGGGCTGAGGGGAGTGTTATGATTTCAGCACAAAAATTTGGTATGCATGTATTTATTTATGATGTATTTGTTGTTACAAGGTCTCACTGAACAGCCTACATTTATAGTGATCCCCCTGTTTTCAGCCTCGCCAGAGTTGGGATTATAAGCATATGCCACTCTGCTGGGAGTCAGCTCAGCCTGCCCTGGGTGCAGGGCTAGCATGGCATGTGGTGCCAGGATTTGAACCCAGGTCCCTATTTCACTGGCCCCAGTGTTTTTTTTTTTTTCAAATTTTTTTCCTGTCCTGAGCCCAGAGCCTTTGCAATGATCCACATCTCCAGCTTTTTTATGTTTTTAAAATTTAAAATAATTTTTTTTTCTTTTGAGACAGGGTCTCACTGTGTAGTTTCAGCTATTAGGCTATTGCTACATAGTGCGGCTGGGCTTAAACTTGCAATGATCCAGCAGCCTCAGCCTCCTGAGTGCTGGCATTTTTTTTACTGTCCAGACATTTCTTTATGTAGAGGAACTAAAATTTCTTTTTCCCAAGACAATATTTTCATTTTACAAATGAAAGTAATAATGGGGGCAGGGGGCAATTCTCCAAGACAAGAAATGTGGCTGGAGTTTAGCAAATATGGAAAGCCAGAGTATGTACTTAAGAGATAAAAGATCTCAGCAGCTTCTTTTGAATACTGAAGATGCCTCGTTCTCATGAGACACTTCTGTGAATGTCGCCAAAGGCTCCTATCACAGCAATACTGAAAGAATCCTTTGGGTTCATACAGTGCACTCTGATTTTTCTTTTATCTTCTTTTGTTCTTTGCGTGTGCCACCACATCTACCTTGCTCTGATTTTTCTTGATCAAGATCTTCAACAGCACCACAGAAATGGGAAAACAGAGAGGGCCAGCGAGATAGCT
Source organism: Capromys pilorides (assembly GCA_004027915.1). Taxonomy (NCBI): domain Eukaryota; kingdom Metazoa; phylum Chordata; class Mammalia; order Rodentia; family Capromyidae; genus Capromys; species Capromys pilorides. The sequence goes on from PVKN010001653.1 coordinate 2,216, forward strand.
CAGCGGACTAAGTACCTAAGCATAGGTGCCAGGGTTCGATCCCCATCCACACATGCCACGCCAGCCTCACTCTTGAGCACACTAAGCTGGCAACTGAGTCTGGGCGTGGTGGTGCATGCCTGTAACCAGCACTGGGGAGGCTGAAAACAGGAGGATCACTATGAGTCTGAGCCTGTGAGACCCTGTACCAAATACATAAATGAAAAAAAAAAAAAGAGAAACTGAAAATGAAAAAAAGAAAACTGAAAACGAGTTCAAGAAGTGCTCAGTTTTAACCAGTCTTTTTCTCTGCCGACATCTTTCATTGTAAACAGGTCATCTCTGCTGTCTTCCAGTCCAGAGGAGTCACAGAGGCGATGCGATAGCACTCTGTGATTTCAGCACACAGGTTGAGGCAGATGGATCACCATGAATTGGAGGCTAGCCTGGGCTACATAATGAGATCAGACAGTGCAGTGGTGTGTCCTATACTTCCAGCACTTGGAAGCTGAGGCAGGAAGATAGCCATGAGTTTGAGGCCAGCCTAGGCAATGTAGTGAGCTCGAGTCCAGCCTGAACTACATAGTGAAGCCCAGAACCTGTGGGATACAATGAAAGCAGTTCTCAGAGGGATGTTTATAGCAGTGAATTCTCACATCAGGAAAAAAAAAAATGAGCACCTCAAGCTTCTAGAAAAAGAAAAGGAAGTCAAGCCCAAAGCTTCCAGATTTTGGAGCTGGCCAAATAGCTCAGCAGATTAAAGCTCCTACAAACAGGCACAGGGGCTAAGGGTTTAAACCCTGGGCCTGCTGTGCCAGCCCTGCCCCCCCCCCCCCAGGACACACTGAGATGGCAATGTGTGTGATTTAAGTTTTTAAGAAAATTAAAAACAAAATTGTTTTTCAGTACCAGGGATGGAACTCAGGACCTTCTACTTGTGCTTAAGCTGCTGACCTATCTACCCAGCCAAAAAACTTAATTTTGAAAGATCATTTTGACTACTCAGGTTACAGCAATGCTGCTTGACTTCTTGTCTCTGGAACTTGTCCCACATAAGGACCTGGACTCATGGTCCCTCCTGCTCCAGAACCAGAAAGGTCTTCCTTGGAGAGTTGTCCCTGTAGCAGACAGGCCTCACTGAAGGTCCAAGTACAAAAGCCCCAACTGCCTTCACTGGTCCTCCACTATTCCTCCTGGCTCCTGAGACTTTGGTCGGTCTCCTGCGTTGTCTACAGCAGTGCTGAGCACTTTAAAGGCCTAAGATTTGCCCCTGACAGAAAGCATCAGTGGACAAGTTCCTTGGTCCTTCAGCCTGCCTGAGACCATTTAGCCCTCACACCTGCCTGGGGCTGAGGAAGGTCCGGAAGCGTGGAACAGTCAGCTTTAGGGACTTCAAAACCTCAGGCACTGCTGGCTGGACCCTGAGGGTGGAGCTGTATTTCAGATTTCCTAGAGATACTGCCCCATCCTCAAATTTAGTAAGATTGAGAAACCAACGGATAATGAGCAGTGCCTGGCACATCACAGGCCCAATAAATAGTTTTAGCTGTTGGTGAGGTTAAGAGACATGGGGGTATAGACGTTTTGTGGGGCTCAAAGGAAGAATCTAAGTGTGTTGGAGGAAGGGGTTGAAATGGACCAGCAGTGGGAACATTTGGGGAGGACTTTGAGGAATGGATAGGAGCCTGCTGGACAGGACTTAAGCAGACAGGGCAGGGGTCCAGACAGTGCACCAACATTCGGGGATTAGCAACTGGTGGCGGGGCTCCTTGCTGCTGCCTAAGAACCTGCTGAGGCTCACAGCCACTACAAGTCAGGCGGGCCTGGCCCCCGCAGCCCCGCCCCAGTGACGGCTGCAAGAAGGCGTGGTAATGTCAGTGGGCGGAGCATCGCGCGAGGGGCGGGGCCCGACGGAGCTTTAGGCCCCGCCTCGGGAGGAAGGTTGAGGAGACCGGAAGTGTTTTCGCCTCCACTCGCCTCTGGCTCCCTTCAGTCCCGCCCTCGGCTACGTGAACAAGGTCATGTCCCGGAAGTAAAGGGGCCATGTTGATGGGTGACCCCAGGAGAGGCACTGGGCGAGAGGCGAATCTCGAGGAGTTGTAACGCGCGCGGCCGGCGGGTGAGTGAGAGAGGTGAGATCGCTCTCAGGGCCGTCGCCGGCGCCCCCATCCGGCCTGGGCCCGACGACCGGCCGGTGCCGGGCTTTCCCGTGCCGGCTCCGCGCTTTCCCCTGGAGGCCTCTTCCTGTCCCGGCCCTAGCCTCCGGAGGCTTCCGGGCTGGGGAGCAGGCCAGGCCTGGCCTAGTAGGTTCCCCGCACCCCTCTCTGTCCCGCCCCCAGGGTCGGGGAAGGCACTGCAGGGCCCGTCGCCCAGCGACCTTGGGCGCAACAGCCCTCGCGTGACGGACTCTTTCTGCCTCTGTTGGTTTTCTGCCCCTCCACCGGGCTCTTATGGAATTGAGGAAAAAGGGACCGAGACAGTGGCTTGCCCAAGCCTATTTAGGAAGTTAGTAAGGCCGGACAGAGGCTGTGGCGAGTTGGCTTTGGGTCCAGGGGTCAGCTCCTTTTTCCCCAAATACTCGCCCCATTCAGTGCACTTCTTTATTGTGAAACGGTCGATCATTTCTTCCACATAGGGATATTGGGAGTTTTCTGTCTTTCACTCAGTAGTTTTGAGCTCCTGCTATGTGCCCGGCATGTTGTTGGGAAAGTTCCTGGGACGCCCAGAAGTACTATGTACTTGGGAAAACTCCGGCACACGGTCACTCACATACAGTGCACCGGAGTTGGGGTCAAGCACCTCCATCCCTTTCACAGCTGTGCGCCTGTCCCCAAGTTACTTCTTCTGCATGCTTTCCTTTCCTCCCCTTGGAGCTAAAGAGTTGCTCATAGAATGTGTTGTTAGTGAGATGTTTAGAACATGTCTGGTAATAAGTAAGCTCTCATGAGTAATCACTTAATATGAACCCTGTCCACATCATAGGTTCTTAGTTAAAATGTAATTCATGAAAGCCAACGTGGTGGCACACGCCTGTGACCCCAGCCCTGGGGAAGCTGGGACAGGAGGATCATTTGAGTATGAGTCCAGCCAGGGCTACAAAGTGAACTCAAGGGCATCCTGAACTGCATAGCAGGCCCTGTCTCAAAAAGACAAAAGAAAATAATGAATGACAAAGCACTTTACAGATGGTCACACTGGTACTTGTGTAAGGGTTTATTGTTACTGAAGAAAGGCAGTTGCAGTTTGTAACTTAATGTGACATTTATTGAGCATTACAAACTGGGCTAGGTGGCACTAGTGGTAGGTTTTCCTTGCTCAGTATGTGCCAAGCGCTGTTCCAAATGTCTAACTCTTAATGCTCAGACCTACCAAACTACGATTTATTTTCGCCACACAGCAGAAGAACGGAGCCAAGCAGAGAGGACAAGAAGCTTGCACAAGGTAATGCCACTCAGAGTGGTGGTGCCAGTGTTCAGACTTGGCTGAGTTCTTGACTTCAGCCACTCTGGATTATGCCTTGTGATGAAGTTCTCTTACAGGTGCTTTGCAGGTGGGCAGTTCTCAAAATAGTAGTTGCCTTTACTGTAATATTATTTCCCTTTTATAATTGAGAAAGGTAATGCTCAAGAGGTTAAGAACTCGACCCAAAGTAAGCAGCAGAGGCAGGATGCCAGTCCGATAGTCCAGTTTCCAGAGTGTGATGAGCAGTATACCTGTACTTTGGTGGGGGGAGGTTGTTGAAAGTCCAAGGTCCCATCCTAACCGTGCAGTGAAGTCAAAGTGCAACCTTGGAAAGCTGAATCCTGGATTAAAACCCCCGGTGCACATTCCCTGCAGACCCTGATGTCATCAATTCTTATTCTAGCCTTCTATGTTTTTCTTCTGCATAGAGTGTGACGCCAGTCCCGCCTGTCCCCCATGGCCCTGTGGAGCCGAGAGGCGGTGCTGAGTCTCTACCGGGCTCTACTGCGCCAGGGACGAGAGCTTCGCTACACTGATCGAGACTTCTACTTTGCCTCGATCCGCCGTGAGTTTCGGAAAAATCAGAGACTGGAGGATCCTGAGGCCCGGGAGAAGCAGCTGGAGAAGGGACTAGTCTTCCTCCACAGCAAACTCGGGGGGCTGGTTTAAGGATTTTCACCTTTACTCTTGCACCCAAATAAAGAGGACAAAGGTGCCTTCTGTGGACACTCCTGCCCTTTCACCCCCACCTCCCAGATGCATTAAGAGGCCTCAGGTAAGTAGGCCCTTGTTTCACAAGGCTGCACTTTTTTTCTGATGCAGGGAACCAGGAAAGGGAGATCATTTCTCTTTTTTTTCTTTCCCATTTATGTGTTTGGTACAGGGTTACGCAGCTTGGACTCGTAGTGATCCTCCTGTTTTTAGCTTCCCCAGTGCTGGGATTACAGGTGTGTGCTACCATGCTGGCTCAGCACACTCCCGGGTAGGGCTAGGGCTGGTGTGGCATGAGGGACCAGGCCTGGTCCCTGTGCTTGCCACAGCAAGTGCTTAGTCCAGCCCTAAGATCATTTGTTTTTAATGATGATCTTTCCTTTTGTTTCCTCAGTGAAAGAAACCAGACATATTGAAAGAAGTGGTTTCCTTTGTGGGAAAGAAAGTAGGTTCTTGAGTTTAGGGCTCCAATAGAACAGATTGGTGTTACTGTCTTATTCGATAAAACATTTTATATATGAAAATATTTAGAAAATCAATTAGTTGAAGTAAGTAGATGGGGTTCACTTCCAAGCTGGCTCATTCTTTTTGTGTGTGTGTGTGGTACTGGGGATTGAACTCAGGACCTTGTGCTTGCCAGGCAAGCGCTTAGTCTACTGAGCTATCTCCCCGGCTCTTTTTTTTTTTTCCCCTCCTTGTATTTAGGACAGAGTCTACTTGGTCTCAGTATGTAAGTAGGACTTGTAGTGATTCTCCTGTTTTCAGCCTCCCAAGCACTGGGATTACAGGCGTGTGCCACCATATCCAGTCTCAAATCACTGCCTCCATACACCCCAAGGGAGGGGCCTGCACAGCATGCTGTGGATGGAACCTGGACATGCACTCTGCCTGAGCAGGTGATTTAGACCGCTGAGCTATCAGGCCAGTCCTCAGTCCATTCTTTCGTAGATTCAGGTACATGTACTGTGTGTGGGTCAGATCATGTTTCCTGGAACACAGAGCATGGTGTACAGACTTGAGAGTCTAGTGCTTGGGTTTAAATCCCGGCACTGCTACTAATAGCTGTGGGAATGAGAGCAAATCACTTAAGCCTTTCCAGGCCTTCATTTTCCCATTTGTGAGGTAGAGAAGATAGTAGTTACTGTCTTGGGTTATTATGACAGTGAGACAGTGCACACACAGCACTGGGATGGTTCTTGGCAAGAGCTGGGTCAGCACTATTTACTCTGGCTGCCAGTGTCAGCAAGAGTCTCACACAGCATAATGCTTATATTTAATTCAGCATCCTTTCTGGAGGGCCTTGTATGGGCCTGGCTTTCTGGTAGGCTTGGCAGTAAGAGGGGAATGCTGTTGCTCATGAGGGAATTCATCCTTAGGCAGATATCAGCAGGAAGCAGCCCTGTGCTAAACATTGGGTACAATACTGTGGGGGCAGGAGGAAGACATAGGTCTGCCTTGGGTTTGGTGGTGAGAGAAGATTGTAGGCCGCTATAGGAAAGAGGACATTTAAGGTCTGTCTCAAAGCAAGAATAAATGCCTGGAGGTGGAAACTATATTTTGTAGTCTGGAAACCTGGTGTTGCTAGAATGGTGCACCTGTGTGGCAAGTGACTGGAATTGAGGCCGGGCCAAGCCTGCAGAGAGTGTCCCAGCTTTGTAAGGTGGGACTGGTATAGCCATGTTTGTGCCTAAGAGCGTACCACAGTGGCGTGGAAAATAAAGTGATGAAAGAAGAGAGGCAGTGAATCTGAGCCGATGGATCGAGGCGCTGGGCTGGTGGAGCTCGTGGGCTGGTGGTGTGTGGATCCAACACGTACAGGAGCTGGGGGGCTTGGTTGTTGCTTGGCTAAGGCAGAAGGAGAGCGGGTGAAGGGTAGCTGTGCTAGTTGCTGTTTGGGCAGAGGGTGCTGTTTTTGACTGAGACGGAAGCAGGCAGAGGAGCCTTCTGAAATGACTTTTGGTTTTCCCTGGCTAATTTTGTTGGTTGGCAGACCTGCCTTTGGCTTTGCCTGCCTGCCCTGGGAGGGTAGCTCACCTCAAAGGGAAACTGAGTTACTGAAATGTTTGTATTCTTACTCTGCATAAGTGTGAGTTGCTGTTTCTTGCCGTCACCATCCTCTAAAAAACGTCAAGTGCTATCAGTCAATAATACACTCATGCAGCATTGATCCTTGGAGATGTAGCAGCAGATGCACCAAGTGAAGAGGAATTCTAGAAGCTTGTGGTCCAGTGATTGCTAGAGAGAAAAGCAGATGAGGTGAGGCTATAGGCTGGGATTCCTAGATTAGTTCTTCCCAGTAGTGTAAAGCCTAGAGTCAAATCCTGGCTGCACAATGCACAGGCACAGTTAGTTATTGGGGGCTTGTCATTTAACATCTTCATCTTTGAATTGGAGATCACAGCGTTACTGACCTCATGGCATTGTCATGGTGAAGATTAGAGAATATATCAGATGTCCAGTGCAAAGGTTTTTTTCCTGCCCATCATGAAGGGTTACAGCTGACACTTTTTTTTTAGTATATTAGGGAAGGGTCTACAGGGTGTTCAGGGCCTCACTACTAGATCAGACTCATAGTGATCCACCTGTTTACAGCCTCCCAAGTGCTGGGATTACAGGCGTGCACCACCATGCACAGTCTCAGTTGCCATCTCAGTGCACTGCAGGGGTGTTGCCGGCCTGGCAGTCTCGGGATTGAACCCCAGCCTCTGCGCCTGATTGCAGGCACTTTAATCTGCTGAGCTATTTGGCCAGCCTGCAACTGACGCTCTTAAAAAGACAAGTTAGGCCAGAGAGATAGCTCAGCAACATAAGTGCCTGCCTGGCAAGCACAAGGTCCTGAGTTTAATGCCTGATACAAAAAAAAAGTGTAAGACAGGTTAACAGAAAAGCATGACAGGTTTATTGATTTTTTTTTTAAAGTCATATTTTATTTTATTTATTTATTTATCTTTTTATATTATGGCCGGCTCAGCCTGCCCTGGGGGTGGGGCTGGTGCAGCATGTGGTGCCGGGAATCGAACTGCAGACCCTGTGGTTGCCTGTGGTTGCCTAAGCTTGCCGAAGCAGGCGCTTAGACCACTGCGCCATCTCACTGGCCCCATTTATTGATTTTTTAAATCAAAAATGAGTATGAAGGGGCTGGGGAGATAGCTCCGTGGCACAAGTGCCTGTCTGGCAAGTACAAGGTCATGAGTTCGAACCCTGGTCCCGCAAAAAAAAAGGAAAAAAAAAAAAATGAGTATGAAAACTGTCAAAAATGAAGACCCACCAATTCAGGGTAGGTTACTTGTTTTACTCTTCAAAGAACTGTAAACAGTTATGTAGAAATATTTTTTTGGGTGGTAGGGGAGCACGGAGATGGGTCACAGTGGTCTAAGCGCCTGCCTGGCAAGCGTAAGGATCTGGGTTCTATCCCCAGTACTGATACCTCATGCCATCCTGACCCTGCCCTGTCTGAGCTGAGCTGGCCACCAAGACCAGGCATGGTGGCACACGCCTGTAATTCCAGCGCTGAGGAAGCTGAAACAGAAGGGTCACTGCAAGTCCAAGCTGTGTAGTGAGACCCTGTACAAATAAATAAATATATATATATACACACACACACACACACACATATATATATATATGTACATATATGTATGTATATATGTATGTATGTGTGTGTGTGTGTGTGTGTATATATATATATATATATATTTATTTATTTATTTATTTATTTATTTTTTTTTTTGGTCTTTTTGAGACAGGGTCTGACTATGTAGTTCAGGCTGGCCTTGAGCTCAGTTTTGTAGCCCAAGTTGGTCTCAAACTTGCACCGATCCTCCTACTTCAGCCTCCCAAGTGCTAGGATTACAAGCATGCCCCACCACACCCAGCTCCAAATTTTATTTATTGTTTGAACTGGACTCCTGTCTTGAAACTAGTTTTTTATTTTTATTTTTAAAATGTATTTTATTTTATTTATTTTGTTGTGATCGGCTCAGCCTGCCCTGGGGGTTGGGGCTGGTGTACCATGTGGTGCTAGAGATTGAACCACAGTTCTTACAGTTGTCTAAGCTTTCCTAAGCAGGCACTTTAGACCACTGAACCATCTCGCTGGCCCTCCAAATATATTTAAAAAAAATTTTTTTTTTTTGCAAGGGGTGGGTAGAGTACTGGATATCAAACTCAGGACCTTGTGCTTGCCAGTCAGGTGCTTATGCTGCTGAGCTATGTCCCTGGCCTTGCGCTTCCACATCAGCTGGGTTAGTTCTCATATGTTCAAGCCAGAACATGCTGTGAAGCTAGGCCTACAAGGCCTCCTCCTTACCTTATTGGAGTGATTTGTGTTTCTTTTCCACTTTAGTATCCAGGGAGATAGGTTAAGTAAATTTACTAAAAGTTGCCAGAGCTCAGACTCTCCATTTCTAGCCCTAGTTGCTCATTGTTCTTTTTTATTTTTTACTTTTTTTTTTAAATTTTCTTTTTTTAATTTATTTGTTTGCTTGTTTCTTTATTTATTTATTTTATGGCTGCCTCAGCCTTCCCTGGTGGTGGAGCTGGTGCAGCATGTGGTGCCAGGGATCGAACCGCAATCCCTGTAGTTGCCTGAGCTTTCCTAAGGAGGGCTTTATACCACTGAACTATCTTGCTGGCTCCTTGTTTTTTACTCTTAAACTATTTTTAGTTTTTTAAATCCTCTTCTGTACTCCAGAGATCAAACCCAGGGCCTTTGCACTGAACTGCTTTTCTAGGCCTTTTTAGAGTCAGGGTCTCAGTTGCTAAGTTGCATAAGCTGGGATAAAATTTGTTATTCTGCCTCAGTCTCTATAGAGTGCTGGGCTGACAAGCAGCAGGGACACACTCTGCTACCTTCTTGAGCATTTGTAAGTGTATAGTTCAGTAGAATTAGGTATACTCACATTGTTGTGGAATGGATCTTTAGAACTTTTTTTTTACCTAGAGATCTGCAACTTTATCTATTACACTATAGTGGTTCTCTTCTTTTTTGAGTGTATTCTAGGCAGGCCAGACTGGCCTCAGACTCATGGTCCTCCTGCCTCAGCCTCCTGAGTGCTGGGATTACAGGGTGTGCCATGAGACCACCAAGTGGTCCTTCTTGTTGTCCTGAGGAGGCAACCCCAGACCTCCTTGCTCCGTGGTATTCTTGTGTCCTAGTTGGCTGCAGGCTAAAGCAGCAGAGCCAGGGAGCAGGGTATGTGGTGGGAGGCAGTTTCCACACAACAAATTGAATTCAGTGTTAGACTAAGGGGGTGTCTGTCTGTTGGAGCTTGTGGGGGCTCTCAAGGTCACCTGGTCTGTGGTGTCACCTGGTCCTTTGATGGTGTGGGAGTGTAGCATTAGAGTAGGAAGAGCCTTTATTTAACAAGCCTGCTCTACTAACATAGTTTTGGTCTCAAGCCCAGGAGAGCTTTGTGGTGTTTTAGAGGTCAGTTGAGCTCTGTCCCTAAAGGTACAGTGTATCCAGAGGATAGTGTGGGTCGCTGCCTACCTTCTGAGAGCTGACCTTTGTCCTGTGGAGGGACATGTGGGTGGACTTAATGAGAGCCTCACTTGTGGTGCTCCTGTACAGTTTTGTGACAATGTTGTTTCCTCACCACAACCCTGTGATTATCCTCTTTTCCTTTTTTTTTTTTTTTTTTTCAGGCGGTGTTTTGCTATGTAACTCAGGCCACCTTAGTCTCTCTCTCTTTTTTTTTTTAAAACTATTTATGTTATGGCCGGCTCAGCCTGCCCTGCGGGTGGAGCTGGTGCAGCATGTGGTGCTGGGGATCGAACCAAAAGTCCCTGCAGTTGCCTAAGCAGGCGCTTTAGACTGCCAAGTTATCTTGCCAGCTCCTGCCTTAGTCTCTTGGGATTATAGGTGTGCACTACCGTGCCCAACTGTTCTCCTTTCATAGCTGAAGGATTAAGTAACCAACTCACTTGAGGTCATCCAGCTGATTAGCTACGGCTCAAGAGAACTATTCAAGTCTCAGGATTTCCTACTGTGAAACCCATGTTCTCTCCCATATTAAGCTGCACCACCACCGGATAAAAAGTCTCACTCTGTAGTCCAGGCTGACCTTGAACTCATAGGATTCTCCTGCCTCAGCTTCATGAGTGCTAGGATTACAGGTGTGTGCCATCATGCCTGGTTGCCACCTTATTCTTTTTTTTTTGTATTTAGTACAGGGTCTCACTATGTAGATCGGACTTGTGGTGATCCTTGTTTTCAGCCTCCCAAGTGCTGACAGGTGGGTGCCACACACCCAGTCTCAGTTGCTGTCTCAACTAGGGGTAGGGGATCAAACTCTGGTCCCTGCTTTGCCTAAGCAGGGGCTTTAATCTGCTGAGCTATGTGGCTAGCCCTGCCACCTTATTCTTGACACCCTTAACAACCGTACCAGAAAGGCCAAGGGCTCAGTGGCCCAGGAGGCCACTTCTGGCTTTTGCTTGGAGGAGCAGGGGATCTTCTGGTCCTGCTGTTTCATTCAAGGATGATTTAGAGGATACCACATGAAGTGGTTTTTCCTATTGTAAATGGCTTTGTTTTTTCAGTGCTGGAGATCAAACGTAGGCCCTTGTGTAGTTCTCTTTTTCTAAAAAAAAAAAAAAAAAAAAAGTCATGACGGTGTATGGAAATGTGTAATGTTCCGCTTTGTTTGGTCAGATTATTCTGCCTCTGCTGTCAGGATGTCCACCTGTTATCCCAGTGGCCCCTGGGGTTTGATACTTTTTTTTTTTAAACTGTATTTGGTATAGGGTCACACTATACATCTCAGACTCGTAGTGATCCTTCTGTTTCAGCCTCCCCAGGGCTGGGATTACAGGCGTACCCAACACACCTGCTGGCCTGCTCATTGCAGGGGCAAAGCCAGCATGGCACATGCTGGGGATTGAACCTCAGTCCAGGTGCTTAGTTCATCGATATTCTTTTTTTTAATCAGTACCAGGGATCAAACTTGAGACCTTGTGCTTGCCAGGCAGGTACTTATGCCACCAGCCCACCAGTGCCTCTGAAGGGAGATTGCTGGCTTTCTTACCTAATCCCATTCGGAAGTACCAAGTTTAAATATTCTCCTTGACCTTGGCTGCTCTGTGTATTTGAAGCAGACATATATTTGGTCTGAGCAGATAGTCTCTCCTTACTGTCCTAAACCGGAAACTTCTATGGACTGTAAGAGGTGGGTAGGTCCATGGGTGTGGTGGTACACACCTGTAATCCCAGTTTGAGGCCAGCCTAGGCTACAAAGTGAGTTCAAGGCCAGCCTGAACTGTACAGTGAGAGTCTGTCTTAAAAAGACCAGAAAAAAAAGCACAAAAAGAGGTGAAGAGAAAGTGCCACCAAGGTTGTGAATACGAGTGAGAGAAACTTTCTGGTCCTGGCAGCAACTCCTAGTTAACTCGGGCTGTAATAAGTAGAGTCAGTGCTTAGGCAGAGTGCCAAGGCCGGGGTTCAATCCTCTCTGTGCCGTGCGGGCTCCGCCCCTGGGGCTTGCTGAGACGTGATTGAGATGGTGTGATGGAGCTCGCCTGTAATCCCGCTCATGAGAGGCTGAACATGCATATTGCTATGAGTCCAATCTACATAGTGAGACCCTATAGACCCTGTTCTAAAAAATACAAAAAACAAAAGGAATGATGGGATCTGATTAGATATGCCCCAAGGCCCATCTCAGTTCTAAAATGTCACAAAGTAGTGGCCAGAGCATCCAAACCTAACCAGCCATTATGCCACTGTGGAGGAGCCAAGAGGGTCACACTGCCTTGTGGGAAAGGTGTTTCACTTTAATACAAAGATAGGACTGACGAAGCTTTGCAGATTCACAGAGAGGGTTTCCACAGTGCACACAATCTGGTCCTCCCCCTGGTATCCAGATATACCTGGGACACGCTCAGACCTGAGAGCACGTAGGCTAGAGCCAAGAGGGCAACCCTGAGCTGGATGGCAGAGGAGGGGAAGGCAGAGAGCTACCCTCGGTGTCGGAGGAGGATGGCTCCTGAAGTCCCAGGCGGTGACGGCTGTGTTCTGTCTTCATTCTCAGGTGAGCAATGGCAGGCGCTGGTGAGCGCAAAGGCAAGAAAGATGACAACGGCATTGGCACGGCCATTGATTTTGTGCTTTCCAATGCTCGGCTGGTGCTGGGGGTGGGTGGAGCAGCCATGCTGGGCATTGCCACATTGGCAGTTAAGCGGGTAAGTACCTGGGCCAGGGCCAGGGACGGGAGGTGGAGAGCAGCCTCGGTAGAGTAAAGCTCCTGGGAATAAGACTTGGATGCTACTAATGTAATGCAGTGATTCAGTGCTATTGCATGAGGTGCTAAGAGAACTCAGTAAGGTTGCTTCTAGGCACTGGGCAAACAAGGAAACCAAAACATTTCAAGTAACTGAAACAGCCTGCCTTTGCTATGTTGTTTAGTAGTGCAGATTGAACCCAGGGGTGAGCTACCATTGAGCTAGATCCCTTGGTCCCCCCCCCCCTTTTTTTTTTGGTACTAGGTATCAAATTCAGGACTTTGTGCTTGTTAGGCAGGCACTTCTACAGCTGAGCTATTTCCTTGGTCCCTTATTTTTAGGTTTTTTTTTTTTTTTTTTAAGTCGCTGGCAGCCATTCATTCATTCATTCATTCATTCATCCATCCATCCATTCATTCATTTGTGTTGTGGCTGGGTCAGCCTGCCCTGAGGGTGGGGCTGGAGCAGCATGTGGTGCCGGGAATCGAACTGCAGTCCCTGCAGTTACCTAAGCTTGCCTAAGGAGGTGCTTTAGACCACTGAGCCATCTCGCCGGCCCCTATTTTTAGGTTTTGTGTGTGTGTGTGTGCATGCGTGTGCATGCGTGTGCAGTATCTCAGTACGAAGTTTGTGGACTCAGTGATCCTCTTGTTTTCTGCCTCCTGAGTGTTGGGATTACAGGTGTGTGCCACCACACCCGGACTAGGCCCCTTATTATTATAATTATTTATTTATTTATTAATTAATTTATTTAGCATCATGGCTGGCTCAGCCTGCCCTGGGAGTGGGGCTGGCACACCATGTGGTATTGCGGATCGAACCGCAGTCCCTGCGATTGCCTAAGCTTTCCTAAGCAGGCGCTTAAGACTGCTGAACCATCTTGTCACCCCGTAGGCCCCTTATTTTTAGATCTTAGTGTCCCATGAAGTTCCCTGGGCTATCCTCAAACTTGGCCATTCTCCTGCCTCAGCCTCCCAAGCAGTGGGGAATACAGGCATCTACCACCACACTGAGCAAACTGCCTTATTCAAAATAGCACCAAAAGGGCCACCAAATAGCTCAGTGGATTAAAGCGCCTGCAAGCAGGCTCGGGCCAGGGGCTCAATCCCCAGGCCTGCCCATGTGTCTCCCGGGGTGCTGAGATGGCAATTGAGACTGGGCGTGGTAGCACACCTATAATCCCAGCTCTTGGGAGGCTGTAATCAGGCAGATCACTAGGAGTCTGATTTAGTAGTGAGACCCTGAATATCCTGTAGAACCTTCCCTAAAATACAAAATAAAATAAAATAGCACCAAAAGGAAGTACTACCTCACCACACGCAAATGTCCATTTCTGCCTATGTATGTGAACTTGCTTGTCACATATTGTTTATGTCCTTCTAATAGACTAGAAATTCCATGAGAGAGAGGATGTGGGCTTCTTTGCCTGGCTGCTCTATTCTTAGCACCCAGAGCAGTGCCTAGCATGTGTAGCCTCTGAATAAAACTTTATGTATCTGTAGATCCCCATCCACAGATTCAGACAACCACAGGTTGAAAGCACTTTTCAAAGCATGCAGCCAGGTATGATGGTGCACGCCTTTAATCCCAGCAGTTGGAGGCTGAGGCAGGATTACCTTGGAATTTAAAGCCAGTCTAGGCTACATAGTGAGTTCAAGGCCAGCATGAACTACGTAGTGAGACCCTGTCTCAGAAAAACAAACAAAAAAGAAAAACAAAAAAAAAAATGTGTATGTACTGAACATGGTTGGGCTTTTTTTCCATGTCATTTTTCCTAAATAATACAGGATAGCAACTATTTCCATAGCATTTACCCTGTATTAGGTTTTATTAGTAATCTAGGAATGATTGAAGGATGTGGGAGGAGCTGGGTGGATTGGTGCACATCTGGAATCCCATCACTTGGGAGGTTGAGCGGAAGGATTATAAGTTTGAGGCACCTAAGCAATTTAGCAAAACCCTGTTCCAAAATAAAAAATAAAATAGGGCTGGGGGTGTAGGTGACTAGTGGAGTGTCCTTGGGTTCAATCCCTAGCACAGATAAAAAAAATTACCTAGGTCTCTGGGCCTCATAGTAGATGTTATCTGTGGACATTGCTCTGCTAGAGAACAAAATCATCAGAAATTCAATGAATTTGTCAAAAAATTTAACAAGTGCCAGGCATGGTCGTCGTGCACGCCTGTAATCTGAGCACTTGGGAGGCTGAAGCAGGAAGATCTATGTGAGTTTGAGACCAGCCTGGGCTACAAAAATGAGCTCATGGCCAGCCTGAACTGCATAGCGAGACCCTGTCTTAAAAAGACAAAAAAATTATAGGAAGAGATGCATAGATTATATGTTTAACTACTGAGCTTTTATCTGTTAAGGCATTTAAGCAGCAGAGGATGTGGGTATTCTCAGGGTGTCCTGAAAGCCCTTCCCTGGGAATATCAAGGACCCAGGATAGCTGTTGATTACCTAAAAGGCTGGGCTGGTGGTGTGTGCCTGTAATCCCAGCAGCCTGAGACGCTAAGTTAGGAAGATTCCAAGTTTGAATCCAGCCAGGGAAAGTTAGACCCTGTCTCAAAATGTTAACAAATACAGTGAAAAAAGGGTGAAGGGGCTAAGGAGATAACTCAGTAGAATAAGTGTTTGCCTGGCAAGTGCAGGGTCCTGAGTTCAATCGGTAGTACCACAAAAAAAAAAAAAGGGTGAAGGGCCTTCAGTCCGATCCTTAATATTTCCCCCACCTGACACATTCAGTTTCAGAAGTACCCAGACAATATAATGCTGATTAAATAATTATTATTATTTTTTTTTTTTTACAAAGAAATACATCAAATACCTATACTATCCGCAATTTTCTCTGATTTGTGGGACATTATTGATAATTTTTTTTTTTGTTTGTTTATGTCACAGTATTCAGATTTTTGGCAAAGTAATGTACTTAATAGAATAAAAATTATTGAAAAGCAGAGCTTGAGGCCGGGGCGCACATACGAGGTTGTGGGTTCCATCTGCCAAAGGAAATGTTAGTTGAATTTAAGGCAAAGCTGGGGAGGAGAGAATCGGAAGGAAGTAGAGGAAGGAAGCCGCCTATGTCCTGTGGCCTCTGCCGTTGTAGATGTATGATCGGGCGATCAGTGCCCCTACGAGCCCCACTCGCCTGAGCCACTCAGGGAAAAGGAGCTGGGAAGAACCAAACTGGATGGGCTCCCCACGGCTGCTGAGCAGGGACATGAAGACAGGCCTGAGCCGGTCCCTGCAGACCCTCCCCACGGACTCCTCGACCTTTGACACAGGTGAGCAGGGCTGTTGGCCTCAAGTGCCACCCTTTTGTTGTACAAGCATTTCCTGACCACACACACGCTGGGCTGTGCAGGCACTGCCCTCTGTACCAGACTCATCTCCTTTGTGGGGCTGAGGCAGGTGGGAAGAGCTCACATGCTTGTCTCTCTTGCCTTGGCAGACACATTCTGCCCGCCCCGGCCCAAGCCATTGGCCAGGAAAGGCCAGGTAGACTTGAAGAAGTCACGACTCCGCATGTCCCTGCAGGAGAAACTCCTTACTTACTACCGGAACCGGGCAGCCATCCCTGCCGGAGAGCAGGCTCGGGCCAAGCAAGCTGCCGTGGACATATGTGCCGAGCTCCGGAGCTTCCTGCGGGCCAAGCTGCCTGACATGCCACTTCGGGACATGTACTTGAGTGGCAGCCTCTATGATGACCTACAGGTAAGAGACTCTCCTCGTGACGGGTGGGGTAGGCACTGATCAAATGCAGCCCAGGAAGCCAGGGGTCCTGGATGGGGTCCCGCCATTTGTGAATCCTGCACCCAGCAGCAGCATTTGTTATTCTGCCCTGGAATCATCTTTAACTTCATTGTTCAGTAATGCAACTTGGTCTTTAAGGAGCTGTAAAAAGTCTGCTCCTTCTGTATTCTTTTTTCATCTCAGATTTCTTTTTGTTTTTTCGTGGAACCGAGGATTGAACTTAGCCCTTTGCGCTTGCCAGGCAAGTGCATATTCTACCGAGCTATCCTCCAGCCCCTGTATTCTTTTTTAAAACTTGTGAGACAGTATCTTGCTATGTAGTTGAGGCTGATCTTGAATTGTATAGCCAGGCTGGTCTTGAACTCTGATCCTTCTTCCTCAGCTAGGGTTACAGGTGTGTGCCACCATACCTGGCCCTCCTGAATTCCTGTCCCCATCTCTCTTGTCTGGTTTCTTTTGTGTGGAATGCCTCAGTGACATGAAAAATTTTTTTAGCTTCCATGCTTGTTGGGAGAATGGAAGATAGTGGGCTCTGTGTCTCTTGAACAGAGTAAAGACCTTGAAACCTGTTTAATTCTCTCCTGACAGGTGGTGACAGCTGACCATATCCAACTCATTGTGCCCCTCGTACTGGAGCAGAACCTGTGGTCTTGCATCCCTGGTGAGGACACAATCATGAACATCCCTGGCTTCTTCCTGGTTCGTCGTGAGAACCCAGAGTACTTTCCTCGTGGCAGCA
The DNA here is from genome assembly GCA_004027915.1 of Capromys pilorides. Taxonomy (NCBI): domain Eukaryota; kingdom Metazoa; phylum Chordata; class Mammalia; order Rodentia; family Capromyidae; genus Capromys; species Capromys pilorides. Next base: position 19,075 of record PVKN010001653.1, read on the forward strand.
GTTACTGGGACCGCTGTGTAGTAGGGGGCTACCTGTCCCCAAAGACAGTGGCGGACACGTTTGAGAAGGTAGTGGCTGGCTCCATCAATTGGCCCGCCATAGGTTCCCTCTTGGACTATGTGATCCGACCAGCACCGCCCCCAGAGGCCCTGACGCTGGAAGTGCAGTATGAGCGGGACAGACATCTTGTCATTGACTTCCTGCCTTCAGTGACCCTTGGTGACACTGTCTTGGTGGCCAGACCACACCGGCTAGCCCAGTATGACAACCTGTGGCGGCTGAGCCTCCGTCCAGCTGAGACGGCACGCCTGCGGGCTTTGGACCAGGCTGACTCTGGTTGCCGATCTCTGTGCCTCAAGATTCTCAAGGCCATATGCAAGTCCACCCCAGCTCTGGGCCACCTCACTGCCAGCCAGCTAACCAATGTCATCCTCCACTTGGCCCAGGAGGAGGCCGACTGGTCCCCAGACATGCTGGCCGATCGTTTCCTGCAAGCCCTGAGGGTACTTATTCGCTACTTAGAGGCTGGAGTCCTACCCAGTGTCCTGAACCCCAAGGTGAACTTATTTGCAGAGCTCACCCCCGAGGAAATCGATGAGCTGGGATACACTCTCTATTGCTCCTTGTCTGAGCCAGAGGTGCTGCTGCAGACCTAAGGCAGGTGAAGGCCAAAGCAGCCGTGAGGTGATCAGGCCCTGGATTCTCCGTTAGAAACACGCGACTACGTAGTTGGTGCCTCACAGGGTCCCTAGGTGCCTCCTGGTTCTTTCTGGTTATCGTCTTGGTTACTTTATGCTGATTAGAGTGACATCTCTTTGATCTCTTATTTTCTTACCCAGCCCCATCTATTTTTGTTACCAGACACTGTGCTTCCTACTCCCTCTTTGGTCTGAGCTGATTTTTTTTCTGGAGTGAATTGAGAAGGTGGAGTGGTGGCCTGAGCTGTGGAGACCACTTGATGTTTTGCATTTTGTCCCATCTGTCCTGCTTTGTCTATCTTGCCCTTCTGTCCCTTCCTATTCAGTGTCTTTCTCTTCTGTTTCATGCCTTCTGTTTTGCCTTTGTCCCTGGAGCATAACTGCCTAATCAAGCTGTTGCCTTTCAGTTAAGAAGAGCTCTGATTCCCGGTTTGCAAGCTCAGCTCTGCAGAGTAGTGCTGAGACAGTATTTAGGGTTTCTGGGGATGAGGCTGGCGGAAGAGCTGGTCTTTGATCTGTGTTCGTACCATCAGGTCCATCCCTTGACCCCTTCAACCAACTGTTCATGAATGCCAAGAGCGTTTCTCCTGGGGCCCCCGTTCCTGACTTGTGCAGGATCAACAGGATGCAGTTACTTGGCATTTTCATTTACTAGTGGCCATCAGTGCATGGGCGATCCCGGAGCTGGTTCCTAGGGCCTGTATCTCATCTCGCTGCCAGTAAGATAAAGGATGGCGGCTGCTGGGGTCCAATCTCCTGGGGGTGCTTGTTTCATTCCTTTCCTTTTCTAGACAGTTGGAAAAGGCCTGGCAAGAACCCAAGCTTAGCAGTAGAGGCTGAAGGAGGTGGGCAGCAGGCTGAGTGTCACCTCAGTCACCACTGGGGCCCAGTGAACATGTTTTGTCCTGAAAGACCTTGCCTAAGATGTTGCCTTACAGTGAGCACAGGCCCATCAGGAAAGGGTGTTTGCCGAGCATTCCTGGTACCCACAGAGGCCAAAGGCAGGTGAAGGTGCACAGCCCTCATCCCCCCGTCCAGTCTCTCACCTGGCACCTGGAGAGATTGGTGCTGCCAAGGAGGAGAGCACAGATAAATCACAGGAGAAGGAGGTGGGCGCTCCCCACATTCCTTCTTGGTTGCTGCTGCTAAAAACTGCACTATTTATGGCAATGTAAATGTATCCTGAGGGTGGGAAGGACTGTTTAATACACCATGTCCATGTGTCTGTTTATTTTGTGTTTTCTGTTTGTGGCAAAAACAGGCTGACAGTTTTACTTCTGAGCTGGCCATCCAGTATTTTGTTCTCATCTGATTTTATCCTTACTACCTCTCCATCAACAGATTTCTGTGTTCTGTGCAGCTGTCTCATTCCTTCCCAATGATAGTGACATGAAATTACTTAAAATAGCACTAATGCCTAGCAATCTGCAGTTGAGGGCAGAGATAGATGCCTGCCCCTTTTTTGTCATAGATAAGGAGGTTGAGAATACCTTTTTTTGTTTGTTCAAGAGAATAACAGTTTGTGACACACTGGTAGTTGGCAAGGTTTATTGTTTTATTTGGGTAAGGTATGGAGAGACAACTAAAAAGATAAAGCCAGGAATCTCGAGAGTTGCTCCCCCCCGGCTGTCCATTAGAATTAAAAGCCATGCATGCATAGTGGTGCACACCTGTGATCCCAGCACTTGGGAGGCTAAGGTAGGAGGATTGGTGGAGTTTGAGACTATGCTGGGCTACGAAGTGAGCTCAAGGCCAGCCTGAACTGCGTAGGGAGACCCTGTCTCAGAAAGACCAAAAAACCAGGTGACAATAGCCCAGAGCCTCAGTGCTCCCTGGATGTTGGTGTGGAGGGGGAGGGGTAAAGCCTGGCCTGGGCTCTGGTGATTCCTGTGGTGTCTTGGGATGTTACAGGTGAGAAGCACATTGTTGATAAAAGGATTTGGTTGCCCTGCCATGAGTATTGTAAAACTCTTGCCAACCTGTCATTTCTGACCAAGTTCTACGTAAAACTTTGAAAAGACTTTAGAAAAGCTTTAAAGAATCTCAAGATTTTAGCTTTTTTTGGCGGGACCGGGGTTTGATCTCACGACATTACACTTGCCAGGCAGGCACTTGTGCCACAGAACTATTTCCCCAGCCCCTCAGGATTTTAAAAAGTCTCAAATTACCAAAGTTAAGCATAGCTGAATTTAGGAAGGGAAATAAGTTTACTCTCTGTCTTTAGGGGCAGCTCAGATTTCTAACTACACAAAACCAAAACAGTAACATTTAACAAAAGACCCTCATAAGGCCCCAGTATCAGCAGCAGTGGGAACACCTGGTACTGTGGGTTTAAGACAGGCACAGTTCTGAGAGGCTGGGATGGAAGACGGCAACATCTGCCACACACACACACACAGTCACTTTTAAAAAAGAAGTACCGTGGCTGCCCCACCACTCTTTCTGTTCTGCTCCCACTTTTGCCTGAAGGGATAAAAAGTGCTCCTACTTCTCTGTCTGGGTATCTATTTGGTACATTGTAGCTTAGCACACTGCACACAGCCTGATGCCTAAACACACATTGTTATCTTGAACACTTCATGAATTCCAGGTTTATTTTGGCTTTTCTCTGTTGCCTATTCCTAAAAAATGAGTTCAGAACAACAGGATTTTTCTTTATGTGGTCAGTGTGACTTTTTAAAAAATAAACCTTGAAACTCATGCTTGGAAGAACTCTGTTGAGGAAACTCACTGTCTCCCAGGTCTCAGTCCCTGGCCACCCACTTCTGTTTACACTAGTGAGCTATTTTGCCTCCTTGTAATTCACCTGGGAGCTCTGGTTCACCTGAGGCTCAGGGTCTGGCTCAGGAGGGAGGGCCCTGGAGAGATCCTGGGGTGGGGGATTATAGCAAGTGGGGGACTCTGTAGGTAGGGACCCCTGTCCCTGTCCAGAGCCCTCAGCCCTGGCACACCTTTGGTACTTTATTTTTTTTTTTATGTATTTAGTACAGGGTCTCACTGCACAGATCAGCCTCATAGTGATCCTCCTGTTTTCAGCCTCCCAAACTGGGATTACAGGCACATGCCACACGTCCAGTCTTAATCACCTCAGTGCACCTTGGGCTGGGCTGGCATGGCACTCCAGGGATTGAAACCCAGTTCCCTTCGTCTGTGTAAGCAGGCACTTTAATCCACTGAGCTCTCTGGCAATCCCAGTATTTGCCCTTTAAAGTCAAAACCAAGAAGGGTGAGAGACACTTGGGGCCAGAGGCTGGGAGGCTGTGCCCTCTATAGACGGGACTTAACTAGGTGGCCAGAATCTAGACATTCAGGCTCTATGGTCAGCTGTGCCCTGGGTTCCTCATGGTTTAAACTCTTGATCTCTGAGGCCAAGTCCACAACTCACCTTCTGGTCACTTGTCTGCCCTTCCGTGGTGGTCAGTCACCAGTCTCTGTCTTGGCCCGGACCAGTGGGAGCAGCTTAGCCCTGACACCCAGAGCACTGCTGTATTTTTTCTCCTTGAGGGAGGAAACAAAATGGGGAACAACATTGTTGTCCTTCCACAGCATGGGAAGAGTAAATACTACAATATCTGGTAGAAACCAGTTTCCCAAAGGAGGGTCAAACCTTCATTTTCAGCTAAGATAACCTTTGATGTGTTTAATGTGGTTCTAATGGAACTGTCGACACCAGACTCATCCCATGACCTCTGCAGTTCAAAGCTGGGGCAGTGGTACTTTAATCTGTCAGGAGCCTTGTGAAGTCTCAAGAACAAAAGGAAATCTCCCCTTCACCCACCTCTCTAATGATTTGGATAATGGATCAAGAATTTCTGTACATGGGGGCTGGGGAGATAGCTCCATGGCACAAGTGCCTGCCTGACAAGTGCAAGGTTGTGAGGTCAAACCCCAGTCCTGCAAAAAAAAAAAAAAAAAAAAAAAAAAACAATTTCTGTACTTGGGGCTGGCTAGATAGCTCAGCAGCGGACAGGTTCAATCCCAGGCCTACTGTGCTGGCCCCACCCCCTGGGCTGCTGGTGACTGAGGCTGGGTGTGGTGGCCCACCTGTAATTGCAGCTCTTGGGAGGCTGAAAGCAGGAGATCATCACTATGAGTCCAACCTACATAGTGAGACCCTGTAGACCCTGTACTAAAAATACTTTTTTTTTTTTGGTGGGACCAGGAATCAAACTCGGGACCTTGCTCTTGCCAGGCAAGCACTTATTCCACTGAGCTATCTCCCCAGCCCCTAAAACTTCGTTTTTTAAAAAAAGTCTGTAGCTTTGTACTGAAAGACAAAACACTGAGAGTCTTGCTTTGTAGTCCAGCCTCAAACAAAATCCTTTGGCCTTGGCGTCCCCAGTGCTGGGATTACAAGTGTGTGCCATCATGTCCAGCTCAAGTGTATCTCATCTCAATGTTCACGATTCTCTCTCGGGAGGGAAGACATTTTTAATCCCAGCACCCACTGTGACTTGTGCATACCAGTTGTTTATAGCCGCAGTTTCGTGTCAATAATAGTAGTTCTCTGAGGATACAAGATGATGTCACAGGGAAAAGGAAGGGATTGGGAGGTCAAGATCAGGAGACCTGAATTACAAATATAACAACCATTTACGTACTGTGTGATCTCAGTGCATTCCTAGGACAGAAATAATCATGAGCTTCACTTTGTAGATGAGGAAACAGGCTTAAGAGAGGACAAGTCACTTAGCTAAATGGCTCACCTAATAAACGACAGAGCCAGCCCTCATTGAAATGGTATTTGTAGGACCTATTTTATTTATTTTTTTGGTATTTTTAGGGAAGGGTCAACAGGGTGTTAAGGATCTCACTACTAGGTCGCAGTCGTAGTGATCTGCCTGTTTTACAGCCTCCCATGAGCTGGGATTACAGGAGCGTGCCACCACATCTAGTTTCAATAGCATCTCAGTGAGCCCCGGGGGCGGGGCCAGCATGGCAGGCCCAGGGATCAAACCCCAGGACCTTGCACCTATTTGCAAACCCTTTAATGTAGGACCTATTTATTTATTTTGCGGAACCAGGGTCGAACTCAGGACCTTGCACTTGCCAGGCAGGCACTTGTGACCCTGAGCTATCTTCCCGGCCCCGAAGTAGGTCCTATTTAAGTAGAGGTGGAACTCCAAATTTTCCACCTTTACAGAGCCAGTGGAGAGTCAGCGTGAGGAAGATTCTCAGGACCTCTACAGCAGCTCTACTTTGGGATGCTGACAGCACAAATGCCACATCTAGCAGGTGGGGTAGGGGCCCTCGAACTTCTCGCAAGACTGTTAGGATGACTTGCTGGGAAGTTGGTTATGCCTGAGAATTACGAAATTGGGAGTTCAACCAGCTTGGAGAAATGCCAGTGGAATATCTGAACACATATATTCCCGAAGAAGTACCCCTACTCGGTAATACGCTACATAGTTTAACAGAACACAGTCGTATTTTAGAACAAGCACTGCAGAAATAATTCATGCTCTAAGATGGTGGATCTTGCCCAGTCTACACTGTAGATTCTGCGGATTTTGAGGAAAGCCTTTGAGAATAGATGGGGAGGGACCTGGTGATCTAAAACATGAACACCCTCCCTTCCAACTGTGGCCCTCGACCTTCCGGGGGGACCAAGCCAGCGCCCACCATGAGCTCCCTCAAGAAAACCAGTTTGGACCTAGTAACTTCCTGGTCGTGGAAGAGAAAGAGGCGAGGAGACGCAAGGGCCAGGGCTTGGAGTCACCGTTAGGGGCACGTGGCAGTCACGGCCCCCAGAGAGAGGTCCCTGGTTGAGTGTGCTACTTCGAGGCTGTGAGTTAGAAAATTCGGCACTTACTGTATTGGCGGCTCAGTACCTTGCCGCGCGCACCTGTGCAGCAGCCCGCCCACCTCAGGCCGTGAGCCAATAGGAACTAGAGATATATATGATTCACCACGCTTGGGCCAATCACCTCGACGCGCATCACCTCCAGCATCTCGCGTGATAACCATGAGGCTTTGGGCTTTGCAATTAAAAAAAAAAAAAACAAAAAACCTTGAAATGAAAGACTTTTTCTTCTCCGCGCACGGAACTAACACCGGAACCAAGGCGTATCTCGCAGATCCCTCCGCACTTCGAGGCGGCACATAGAGGAACGTGATTGTTTGGTCGTAGTCCTCCTGTAAAATAGTGCGTCTTTTTTTTTTTCCTGAGACATTGAAAATAAACTCTCTTACCTTCATAGTTACACCCTAAACATAAAAACCGAGAGCTGGAGCCGGTTGGTGCGGGGGGACGACAGACCAGCGCAAGCGAATGAGCTTGCGGCAAGGTCACGTGGCTACAGCGGAAGGATGCGCCTTGTGCTGCGGCTCTGGACCGAGTCTATAAAGGTCGGCGGGCGGCACCGCGCGGCCATTTCTGCTTTTCCCGGCTGTAGATGTAGTTGTGTCGCGTGATCTTGTGTCCCTCCTCCCCTCGCGCAGGGTGCGCGACCACCATGGCGTATTAGAGGCAGTAGTGCCTGCGGCAGCATTGGCCTTTGCAGCGGCGGCAGCAGCATCAGGCTCTGCAGCGGCAACCCCCAGCGGCTTAAGCCATGGCGTGAGTATCGGGACCTTACTGGGCTGTGTCCTCTGCGTTGCCCGGGGCTTCGGCTGGCCTGGGCTGGGCGCCGCCTCTGGTTAGGGCGCGTCGCGAGTGGGGAAGCGTTTTTACGAGCGCCTCGGACGCGCGGCCTTTGTGCGGGCGTCTTCAGGCTCTGGCGCTCGTCGGGCTGGGGTGTAGGACGTATGCCCCAATTTGGGGGTTCCTTCCAAGAGCTGTGAATACCCCAAATCTTTGGGGACCGGGGCGTTGCCCCGCTAACGTGGCAATAGCCAAAATGGCGGCGGGGCTGTTGGCGTGAGTCAGGCGGGGCGGGGCGCGGCGGCTTTGGCCCTATTTGGTAGCAGGACGAGCGCCGTCCTCTGGGTGGCTGGTGGAGGAATGGCCGAGTTGCCGTGGGCGTCCATTTTGTGCAACCTGAGACTGGGCAGAGAAGGGAAGCACAATGGCTGGCGGCCACGCGATCTCTATGGGCGTAAAAAGATGGAATTATTTGACCGGTTCACTTCTGAGTGGGATTTGCTTTTGTTTGCGTTTAGGCTTCTCACGGCATTCAGCAGCAGCGTTGCTGTAACCGATAAAGACATCTTCGAATTAAGCACATTCCTCGATTCCAGCAAAGCTCCACAACATGGCCGACATGAGCTTCCTGAGCAGCGAGGTGTTGGGGGGGGACTTGATGTCCCCCTTCGACCAGTCGGGTTTGGGGGCTGAAGAAAGCTTAGGTCTCTTAGATGACTACCTGGAGGTGGCCAAGCACTTCAAACCTCATGGGTTCTCCAGCGACAAGGCTAAGGCGGGCTCCTCCGATTGGCTGGCTGTGGATGAGTTGGTCAGTGCCTCAGACACCGGCAAGGGTGAGCCAGCTTTTATCAGTCTGGCCCTGTGGGGCCCCGCACTCAGGGTGGGGTGGGGTTGGCCTTGTGTGTTTGATGCCGTGATCTCATCAAGCTTTGTCTTTTGCAGAGGATGCCTTCTCTGGGACAGATTGGATGTTGGAGAAAATGGATCTGAAGGAGTTTGATTTTGATGCCCTGTTGAGCGTAGATGACCTGGAAACCATGCCAGATGAGCTTTTGGCCACGTTGGACGACACATGCGATCTGTTTGCCCCACTAGTGCAGGAGATTAATAAGGAGCCCCCCCAGGCAGTGAACCCAATTGGCCATCTTCCAGAAAGTTTAACAAAAACTGACCAGGTTGCCCCTTTCACCTTCTTGCAACCTCTTCCCCTTTCCCCAGGAGTTCTGTCTTCCACTCCAGATCATTCCTTTAGTTTAGAGCTAGGCAGTGAGGTGGATATTTCTGAAGGAGATAGGAAATCTGACTCTATTACTTATATTACCTTAGTTTCTCAGTGTGTGAAGGAGGAAGATTCCCCCTCAGATAATGACAGTGGCATCTGTATGAGCCCTGAGTCATACCCTGGTTCGCCCCAGCACAGCCCCTCTACATCCAGGGGCTCTCCAAATAGTCTGCCATCTCCAGGTGTTGCTTATGCCCGTCCCAAACCCTACGATCTCTCTGGAGAGAAGGTGGTAGCAGCCAAAATTAAGGGTGAAAAGCTGGATAAAAAGCTGAAAAAAATGGAGCAAAACAAGACAGCAGCTACCAGGTACCGTCAGAAGAAGCGGGCAGAACAGGAGGCCCTCACTGGCGAGTGTAAAGAACTAGAAAAGAAAAATGAGGCTCTGAAAGAGAAGGCTGATTCTCTGACCAAGGAGATTCAGTATCTGAAAGATTTGATAGAAGAGGTCCGCAAAGCAAGGGGGAAGAAAAGGGTCATTTAGGGTAGTCACAGATGCTATGTGCTTGTACATAGGTGTCTTGCGCTGAAGCTATGTTGTAATAAATTATTTTGTAGTGAAAGTGCCAATGCAGACTTGACGTTTTTCTTGGTAAGTGCTCCCAGTACCCTTTTCCCAAACTGAAGTTCTGCCCTGCAAGTGTAATAGGTTTTGGGACAAAACGGTCTGAGCCTATGGGATTTTGGGGGTGGGGTTGGGGACGTAGTGGAAACTTGAGGCCTTCATCTTGACAGGTGCTGTGCCACTGAACTATATCCCTTTCCCAGAGCTGACTTTATTGGGGCCTTTGGGAACCTGATTTCCTGCTTCACTTGTGGCTGGGAAAAGGTTGGGTATCTTGGGCTCCATCCTGTTATTAGTTGTGGCTGAGTGCACACTTGCTGGTTAAGTACTCAAAGGCCCATGTGTTCTTTAGTATAAGCTGGATGGGTACCTATGTGTAGGAACTTCACGAAAGTGCCCATTCAGGAAGTTACCTTTGGAGCTGGGGGTGGTTTTCCATTTTCTTGTTCCTGGCAGTTGGGAAAGAATCCTGAAGTTGTCACTGGGGCCCTTTGGCCAGGAGACAATCTGTGTCCCTATGAAATCAGGACAAGTCCCAGTCATAATGACCTCACTACTCTTAAGTGATCAAGTCTGTGAGAAGAGGATTTAGTCAGGACTTGACGTGTCTAGGTCAGGCTGGCCTTGAGCTCAGCAATCCTTAGCCTCCTGAGTGCTGCGGTTACAGGTGTGCACTGTTCCTAGTTGATAGGATTATAGATTACTACATCGACCCAGCCAAAGCTGTGTCTGAAGTGTTGGGCTTTAGAACAAAGGAAAGGTTCTAGTATTACACCATACTTGTCAGGCAAGCACTTAACCGCCGAGCCAAACACCCAACCCTATTATACCTTTAGTGGGTCTTTAGAAATGGATTGGGGCAAGCGAGGATGCAAACAGCAGTAATGAGAGCTGTGGGGAGCTCACTCTTACCTTTGCTTCACTCCAATTTTGGGCTTGAAGGACTGGTTTCATGTTTTTATGCATTGAAAGTTAAGTGTGAGGCTGAACCCGGCAGGTGCTGTCATTATGCTGGGGAGGAGGGGTGTGTATGGGTATGCATGTGTTTGTCCTGCATGTGAATACCAGCAGGGCTCAGCCTGGCCTTGCAGACCTAAAGCACCCATAGACACCCTAATGCCAGTGATTTGATGGGATGGGCACAGTTGCATCTAGGAGCTGGTGATAGTTCATTTTTGCAATTATGGCATCCAAGGCCTGAGATACTAGGATTCTTCACCAGGTTGTAGGCCTCCCGTGTGTCTTGTGCTCTAGGTGTTAGGTACATCCTGCCTTGGTTGTGTGCTTGGTTTTTGTTCCCTTCCACAGCTGTCTCACCTCAATCTGGCCCAGAGGTTATAGAGGTGAGCCATGAGGCCCACCCACTCTGCATGCCACGTCAGCTGGAGGTTCACAAGGTGGCCCTTTTCTTGGGCCTGCAGAGGCTGGGGCTATCAGTCCTTAGCATTTCTTACCTGTTCCATCTGGGATAAAGAAAGGAAAGTCCCAGCTTTACCCACCATTGAGTGCCTACTGTGAGACATTGTGCTGGGGTTCCCCATCTGGGTGTGGAAAGAGCCTGGTAGTGGGAGTGAGCTTGGCTGGGCTGTTTTGGGAGAGGAGCTGCAGCTGGGTTGTGGATGAGGTTGATAACCTACAGAAGGGCAGAACACGGGGAAACCAGGACAAACAGTCCTGCGGATCAAACCCAGGGCCTTTACACCGGCTACAGCCCATCTTGAGATGGTCTCAGTTGCTGTGTAGCCTACGCTGTGCTTTAAACCATGATTTGCCTGTCCCTGCCAGTCATGGTGCTGGGGTTAAAGGCACATGCCACCAGGCCCAGCTAGGAACAAGTTTTTTACTTTTAGGTGGGCAGAGGGCTCCAGGTGGAGAGGGTGGCAGGGCTCACGGAAGGGGTGTATAGCAGGTGGATGCCTGAGTGAAGCGAGCAACAGCAGCAGCATAGACCTGTCCTGGCTTTGAAGGATGTGGAGAGTTGGGGATGAAGAGAAGGGGAATGAAGAGCAGCTCAAGAAGGCTGGGCAGCAATGAATAGGGGCATCTCAGGTGCTTTGTTCTGGATAGTCACCTGATGACCTGACCAGCTTCTCCAGGAGCTTGAGCTAAGTCCCTCCGCCAGACAGGCTCTGGGCCAGGCTGATGTCACTATGGGTGGAGCCTGCAACTGGCACTGAGAACCCCATGGCAGTACTGTCCCACTCCAGCCCACCTTGAGCGACCCCTGCAGGAAGAGGTTCAGGCAGTGTGAAATGCGCAGCCTGTTTCTTCCTGTTGCAACTGAGGCCCAGGCGCTCCTGGCCCTCACATCCTCCACCCACAGTGCCTTAGCTGGGGAAGGCCTCGTTTGCTTGAATGTGACTCTAGTGTCACTTGGGCCCTGCTGAGTAGCAGGCCTCATTGCCAGCTCTCCTCCCTGGGTGGTGTCCTTAGTTCTGGCTGTTACTGGCTTCCCAAGCTCCCTGGGCTTCTGGAGCAGGCTCTGGTGAACACTGAGCTGTGAAGCAGCACTGCACCCAGCATCAGCACTGGCATGTGAAATCTGACTGGAAACGCAAAAGCAGTCCCTCCCTGAAGGGTGATGGTGATGAGTGCTGGGGCCTCATCTGCGTTTTCTGTGATGCAAATTCAGAAGCTGGTGTTTAGCCGGCTTCTCACTAAGCTGCTTAGATGGAGGAAGGACGCTCCAAGCACAGCAGTCACACAGTCAGCAGCAGGAAGGACTCGTGATCCGATGCACCCCATATCTGAACAGTTCCTGTTAGGTCTGTTATTACAGGGCCAGCACCCACCTTCTGGTTGTCCCCACCTGGTGACAGGATCCAACTCCAACCTGCCCCCCTGTGGGCGTGCAGCCACCGTGCTCAGGCACAGCCCTGGGTGTGAATCCCACTGCTGCAAGGATCTTCGTGACCTCCAGCCTAGGAGCCAGTGCACGAGAGGACCCAGGGCTCCGAGTGTGGGTGTGTGTCCCTGGCACGGTTCTCTGCTGTGCCCATAGCACCCCCAGGCTCCCGGTGGTGGGGGAGACAGTTCACCCCTCCTCCCCAGGCCCCCAAGGCCACTTCCCAAAATAAAAAGCAGCAGCTCCAAGCAGTTTTCGCTTCAAGGCCACACCCAGGGGCAGTAGCCCAGCTACAGCTCCCCAGATGGCTGCCTGGTGACTCTTCCCTTTGGCATCAGAGGCGATGGGAACGTTCTCAAGTCACATCACAGAACACACAGCTCCCACATTTATTAGAACCCAAGACTCTACGCAGCATCCTCCTTCCTGCATCTGATGAGGATGATGATCTGGCCTTGGACCACAGCAACCAGGCAGAGGCCACCCGTGGGCAAAGCAGAGACAACAGTCAAAAATGTGCCTTTCTGGCAAGGCAGGGCTCCTAAGCCTTCAGAGGGCGCTAGCTCCCAGTCTAGTATAACCCTGCCCTGGGGGCTCCCAGCTCCATTCCAGACCCCAGCAACTCCAGCGCCAGGCCTGCCTTGAGCCAGCCAGGTGCTGTCATCTGCTGCCCGCGCTCTGCACTGCAGGGCTGGCTAGGCCCCAAGAGTGGCGAGTCCCGTGCACCTTTTGTGCCCACAGGCCCTCCAGGGAGCCTAGCTGCCGAAGTATTCCTGCTGAAACTTCTGGAAGTCTTCCTCTGTGAACACAGTGCCCTCGGCCCTTTTCTTCTTTTTAGTCTTGGCCACAGGCCGGTCGCAAGCCTTGCGTCCCCGGTTCTGCCGCAGAATCTGGGAAGAAGTGAGGGCATATCATTTCCACTAAGGGCAAACAGGGATACAAAGGTCCTGTCACTAGGATGTGTGTGGGCCAGGATAGGGTTGGACCAGTGTTCCCCAACCCCCCATGCAAACCCTCAAGGGTTGGCCCTACTTCCACCCTAGTTCAGGGCTGACACAGCCAGGCCTTCCTGGTGTCCATACCCAACAGACCTGCTTTGACACCGACTCTGCCAGGGTGCTCTTTGTGGCAGTCATAAACTTCAGGTTTGCTCTGAGGTGGTCTTGACACTCTCGCTTCTGGTACTCGGCTGCGGGTGATGAGGGGTTTGTGTCACTTCTGATTCATCCCCTGGAAGTCTTCCAGGTCCCCAGCTCTTGGTCCTGCAGAGGCCCTTCATCCCCTTCCTGGATTGTTATAAGCTGGGCTCACTTGGTGCAATCTACCATCCATACAGGTCCTATAGAAAGCGCCTGGGGCTTCCAGGGGCCACAACTTACACACTCATCCTGCACACACCTAAGTATCATACTCTGTCCTGGGTGCTGGGCCTGCAGCAGGACACTGGACAGGCAGACTCTGCCCTCATGGAGCTTATGTGCCAGTGTGGAAAGAGGGGAAAGCCAAATAAATAGCGTTTTTGCGGCCAGCCATTTTATGGAAGAGAACAGACTAGGCAAGAAGGCCAGTGACACAGGATTGGAATTTTAAATAGGAAGATCCAGGAAGGTCTCATTAGAATGACATTTGGGCAGTCCTGAAGGACAGCTGTCTAAGGAGAGGGCACAGTCTGTGCAAAGATTGGGCCTGGAAATATGCCCAGGGAAGGGAGGGGCGGGAGGGGCAGGTCGGGACAGCTCTGGCCTTTAAGGGCAATGGGAGCCGCAGGAAGGCGTAGGCAAAGGAGAACCAAGGTGCGACTTACGACGTGAGATCACTTTGCTGGCTGCTTAGCATAAGATGATTGGGGAAGGGTTTGTGGAAGGCAGTTTTGCAAAACTCAATGCTGCAGATGAGGTTATTTAGACCCAGGTGACAGCCAGAGGTGGTGGAGACCATTATAAGGTGGCTCTGAGCAGGATTTATATTAACCAACTGGCTCTTCATGTTTCTTTGTGAGTCTGCCCAAGGCCTGGGGCCCTTGTCCAGAGCTCGCAGCTCGTAATGGTAGGAGAAGTCTTGGCACCTCAAAGGACAAGGCTAAGGACACCTGGCTCCAGCCTCCGTGAGCTAGAGAAAGGGCTCTAGCTGCAGGCACCTCACTCCTGCGCAGAGGCCTTCCTGGGGATGACATTGGTCTCCTGAATTAACATAATGCATGACTGGAGAAATCCCTTAGGGATTCCCAAGTCCTGCCCAGGTTCCTACATCTTCAGTACTCCCCTCCTTTGATAGCATAATAAATACGGACTGCCTAGAGAGGGTCTTTGTCTTAAGCTCCTGAAAATCTCTGCTAGAGGGCTTTTGATCTTCCTGGAGCCTACATTTGTATCATTTAAGCCTTTGACGCCCACTCATTGGGAGGCTGTGGGGTAAATCAGTCTGTTACAACTGGGGGACAGCATTAACCTGGTTGCTGACTGGTTGCTGAGGCTCCCACCATTTTTTTCTTTCTTTTTACTATTATTATTTTGTATTTAGTACAGGGTCTACAGGATCTCAATATGTAGACTGGACTCAATGACTCTCCTGTTTTCAGCCTCCAAAGTGCTGGGATTACAGGTGTGCGCCGCCATGCCCAGTCTCAGTCACCATCTCAGCGTGCCCTGAGGAAGGGCTGGCATGGCATGTCAGGGACTGAACCCCAGCCAGTGCGCTCTGCATAAGCAGGCACTTTAGTCTGCTGAGCTATCTGGCCTTTTTTTTTTTTTTTTTTTCTTAAATGTATTTGGTACAGTTTCACTACACAGCTCTGATCCTCCTGTTTTCAGCCTCCCCAGCGCTGGGATTATATGTGCTCGCATGCATTATCACGCCTGGTCTCAGTGCCTATCTCAGCGCCCCTGGGAGCAGGGCTGGCGTGGATGCTGGGGATCAAGCCCCAGTTCCTGTGCTTGTGTAAGTAGGCACTTAGTCCCCTGAGCTATCTCACTGGCCTTCACCATTCCTTTCACCCACAGACTATGGGCCAAGTCCTGCGCTGGGCACCAGTGCCACAGACAAACCAAAGGGAGGCTTGTGCTCAATGGAGCTCTCAGTCCAGTGTGGGAGGCAGTGAAGGGAATCCCTGCAACAGGATGGCGAAATAAGGGCAGGGGAGGACAGACAGGAGGGCCTCTCCCAGCTTCAGCTTCACATTCGAGTCACAGGGGCTCAAATCTCTCTCCGGTCTCCACACCTTTGGTCACACTAGCTGCTCTTTGGAATTTATTTCATAAATAGCTGAGTATGCAGGAGGCCCTATAGATTCAGAGGCACATAAGTGCTTACCATCCTGCCCATACAGCCTTACAAATACAGTCCAGCCTGGCCTTCAATTTGCTATGTAGCCCAAGCTGGCCTCAAATTTCCAATGCTCCTGCCTGGGATTACAGACACACAGCACTACATTGGATCCACCCCAAATCTTGCTCTCCTTAGTGGATACACACTCCTGAAGAAACTACTAGGGCCAGATGTAGTGATACACACCTGTAATCCCAGCACTGGGGAGGCTAACAGGATAGCCATGGTCCAAGGCCAGCCTGGACAACATAGTGAGTTCAAGGCCAGCCTGACCCTCTCTCAAAAATTTAAAAAAAAAAAGAAAGAAAAGCTGTACTAGAAACTGGGCTCCTGCTTGGCAGCCAATTCACCACCTCTGGCCATCAGTCCATTAATGCTCCCTCCTCTGCTCGTCTTCCACCTGCACAATTCTCTCACCTCTGAATCTATCACCACATTGCCCCGGCCACACAATCTCCCCCTTGATCCCAGCAGGTAACAGCAGGCTCTGGAGACACTGCCTCGTCTCTACCTGCACCACCTCAGCACGCTCGCTTCCTTCCCTAGAGCAGGGATGACAGCACGCAGGCCTCACAAGGTTCACATTTAGACGGCTCAGAACATCGTCCAGAACACGCAAGGCTGTTAAGCTCCATCCTGACTCTGTTCACTTCCGGTCACCTTCACCAGCCTGCGCCCTATCACATTCTCAAAGAAGAAGCTTCTTTCTGACTCGCTACCTCTGCACCTGCTACTTCTCCTGGAACACCCTTACACTTTGTCCAGCTCTCAGCCTCTAAGGGCTGCTTCCTCTGAGGAGGCTGATTTGACCTTTCACTCTGATCCTTCTCTGAGCACTGTACTTTTTTACATTACAGGCATGAACACACTTAGCCATTATACGCGGGTTTTGGGCCTCTTCGGTGCTTTTCTCTGCCCTGTACCTAGTTCCTGAGGGTCCGGGCCGTGTTTCAGTCACCCTCACAGTGTCCCGGGCCTCGGGCCGCCGCAGGCACAGAGCTGGCATCCAGCAATACTCCCGGTAGCCGCTCTTTCAGCTCCCTGCCCGCACTCACCCAGCGCCGACTTGGGCACCTTTCCTTTCGCCGAATTCCGCAGTTTCTGGGCCTGGGCCGCCTTCGCCTTCGCCTTCTGGGCCCGCTTCACCGGAGCCCCGCTCGGTTGGGCCCGGCTCTGGGCGGCCTGGTGGGCTGCAGGGGAAGATAGCGGAGAATACGGGCTGGAGAGCGCACAGGGCTCCCATTCCGTGGGAGTTAAGTTCGCCTGGATCATCCCCTCCCCTGGCTCCTTCTGAAGCGTCCATCGCCCTCTCGTCCTCGCCAGATGTGCCCCGGCAAGCTCTTCTCACCCTCCGACGCAGCCAGGAGCTCCAGACCTCGTCTCAGCAAGGCCGCCGACATGACTGCGCCTGGTACCGCCCACGCGCCTTACGCTACTTCCGCCTTAGCTGTGCTCCTCGCCTCCACGGAAACCAAATCTGCAGCACAAGGTTCCGGAGTGGGCTGGGGATATGTGTGTGTGTGTGTAGCGGGAGCGACTCCTCCCTTAAGACGCATGCGTGCGAGGGGGCGGGAACTGGAGGCGGGTCCAAAGCGCAGAAGAACATATTTATTGTCCAATCCTAATCCAACTAACCCCTGGACGTTCAAGACCACGCCTTTTCTTGGAATTGTTCGCGGCTAGTCCAGACCGGTTCTTCAACTCTCTGAGGGGTGTTGCTTGTCGGCAGTAGGCGTGACCGTGTTGTAAGCCTCACTTTTTATCAAAGAGGAAAATGGGGCTACGTTTTTATTTTCCCCCATGTACTTAAATCAGAGTGACGTATCGCATAGATCGAGAATAGCTTGTGAACCTAGCTCTTTTTCATGAAGTCAGACATTAAAGACAAAAATACAAAATAATGTATTTTTGTTTTGAAAAATACATTTTCCCATAAAATATTGTGTACTAAGTAATGACTGTTATTTTAAGTGATTAACAAATATGAAAGGATTTCAGTTTTAGTAGATCCTAAATTTGGAAAGCGTAAGGAAACAAGCTTGGAGGCTCATATTTGTAACCTCACCACTCTGGAAGGCTGAGGCAGGAGAATCCCAAGTGCAAGCCCAAGCTCTAGCACTTAGTGAGGCCCTGTCTCAAAATACTAAGAAGAGGCTGGAGATATAGCTCCGTGCAAAGGCCTTGGGTTCTATTCTCAGCAATTAAAAAAAAAAAAAAAAAAAAAAAGTAAAGGATTTCTTAGAATAGTTTGAGAACCCCTGGCCTAGAGTGAGCCTTCTCTAAGCCCGGAGAAGCCTGGCTTGTTCTGTGCCACCTCCTGCCCCCGCACCTGGCAGACAGGAGACTCGCAGCGCCAGGCAATGATGGTGAGAAGAGATGGCTGAGCTCACCACACTGTGGCAGCGAGGGATGTGGGCATGGAGGCCGCTCAGTGGCTCCACCACACAGGGGGAGGTGTCAATAATAACCGGTGGTATCCACAGTCACACACAACCTGCCTGTTTCTCAGATGGTAAAACACATCCAGAGGTGCCAAGGAATCTAAGAAGGTGGTACAGGTGGCGCTGCCACCTGGACTCTGAGTCAGACTGAGTGGGAGCTGTCCATGTCCAGAGAGAGATGTCCAGGCAGAAAGTTGTTGTCGCGAGGGTCTGTCCCCTGTGACACTATCCGGGGAGCGACTGTTGGACAGGAAAGGATGGTGTGGGACAATGGTTTCCAGGGCTGGACTCTCTATTCTGTCCTTTGGGCTGAAGGGGCTGGAGCCCAGCCCTGTGGTCAGACAGGCACTCTCTCCTTGTTTGTTTTTTAAATTTTTAATCATTTATTTATTTGGTACAGGGTCTTGCTAGGAAGCTCAGGCTCGTAGTGATCCTCCTGTCTCAGCCTCCCCAGCGCTGGGATTACAAGCATACACTACCACACTTGGTTTCAGTGGCCGGCACAGCATGCTTGGGGTTCCGGGGCTAGCATAACATGCAGTAATGGGGATCGAATCCAGGTCTTTGCATTTGTCAGGCAGGCACTTAGACCACCAAGCTATCTCCTCAGCCCCTGTCCTTGTTAAATTTGTTGTTTGTTGTCTATTTTCCTTGGCAGCAGTAGGAAGGCTCTGTGTTATTACTAGATCCCTAGTGCCCGGGACAAGGCTTGGTATGCAGTCAGCGCTTCGTAAAGGCATGGATAGAACGGAGAAAGGATGTGTTTGAGACCCAGGGAGACAGCCGAATGGAGACGTCCTGGGATGTGGTGAGTATGTTCCTGGATTTTGCAAAAGGTCAAGCTGTCGGGGCGTCACTTCGATGATTATACCACTAGGTGGCGCCACAGGCCAGCTTTCGCGCTGCCTACTGGGCCACGGGGCTGTGGCTGAGTAGCAGTGTGCAGTGTGGGGGACCCTCAGTCCCAGTTGACTTTGTGCAGCCAGCACCTGTGTCTTGGCTCTTTGCTTCCCTGTCCTTCCACTTCCACACCTGGAGCCAGACGCCCCTCCTGGGCCTGGCCTGAGCTGGGAAGTTGAGGCAGAGCCAGTAGACTGGGCTGCTCCGAGATGTGGTGAAGTCTCCTGACAGCTGTAGGGGATGTGTGACCCAGGCGACCCCCTAAAGAGCATCCCTTAGGGCCTGCTCCTGTTACAGGGTTGGGCGTGCAGAGCCCCTACATGAATCACACCAAGAACTGAGCAGGGCCTTGCCGGCAGTTCAGGCACGGTGTTACCGGCCCAGCCACTGCGCTGTGTCCTGTGTCCCCAACCCCACAGCCCGTGTAGACTGCTGCTACCTGCCAGGCTCCTTGGGGCCCATGAGGCTCCCCTTTTGGTTGCTACAGGGCTGCATGACCCTGGGCAGCCGCTCCCCTGAGAAGCCTTGGCTTTGACGCAGGATCTCTGCTGGTCTCAGCTCCAGATGTGGTGCCTCTGAGAACTCCCAAACCTGTGACCCTGGCCACGTGCAGAAACGTCACAGTGAGCATTCCCTCGCCCCCAGCCCACTCCTGTTGTCTCTGGAACCTGCCCCTGAGACTCTGAGGCCAGGTTCTCTGCAAGGCCACCAGGCTCTTCCTGTATGGTTGCGTGTGATCATAAGTGTGCTAAAGTGTGAGTGCGTGGACGTGCATGTGCACGCCCGTGTAAGAGCCAGAGATCACACTGTGGGGGTGCAGGGTGACTCTGAGTTGTGTCGCAGTGCTGGGAGTCCTGAGTGCCTCTTGCTGTCCTTGCGGGTCTCCGTCGAGTGTCTATCCAGCCAGGCCTGTCTCGGATTCCTTGGCTCCTGTGGGCTCCAGGTTTCCTTGTCTCCAACTCATCTCTCTCCCCCGCCAGCCCCCATGCTCCTGGCCTCTGGCCACCTTCAAATTGAGAACCTGGAATTTCCAATTGTCTTTCGGAGCCACTGCCTGCCTCCTCCATCTCTCCTGCTGTGACCCCGCCCAGCAGCTAGTAGCAGGCCTGGAGCCCTGTGGAGAGGACTGGAACTCTCTTTCTCAAAAGGGTCACAGGCAAATACTCCTTCTGTTTCCCAGGCCCACAGTGCCCTGTGGTGGTGGTTAGGCCTGGAGGGTGGTGTGGGTGATCTCTGGAGGTGGGCAGTGCTGGGGGCTGGGTCCCGAGGTCTAGGACTGACACAGGAGCTACCTTCCCTCTCAGGGCTGCTGTCCCACTGCAAATCAGGATCTGGGCAATGTCTCCAGCTGTCCTGCAGGGCTGGGGTGGTGGAGGTTCTGAGCTCCTGCCTTCTGCCCTTTGGATTCCAGCTGAGCAAGCTGAACTCCTGGTTTTACCCCACTCACTAGCTGCCTGCCCTGGGAAAATCGCTTTGTTACCTCTTCATGCTTGTTTCCCCATTTGTGAGCTAAATGTAACACAGCAATCTCACCAGCTGGGCATGGTGTAATCCCAGGACTTGAGGCTGAGGCAGGAGGGTCACAAATTGGGGTCCAGCCTGGGCAGCATAGTGAGATCCTGTCTCAGTAATAAAGATAAAACAACTGGGGATGTAACTTAGCACAAAGGCCTTGGGTTCAATTTCCAGTGACGTATGTACATGCACACACACACACACACACACACATGCATATGTGCACATATAGACATAAGAGGTAGGAAGAAGCTGCTGGGAATTCCCTGGTGAGGGTTAAAAGTAGGGTCCTTCTGTTTTGGCAGTTTCAGAATTGCACCCAGCCAGGTGTGGTGGTGCACACCTGTAATACCGGTGCTCAGGAGACTGAGACAGGATGATCACTCCATGTTAGAGGCCAGCCTGGACTGCATAACCAGGCCGTGTCTCAAAAAACAAGCAAGCAGGGCCAACCGGATAACTCAGGGGATTAAAGCACCTGTTTAGGCAGATGCAAGGCCTAGGGGTTTGATCCCTGGCCTGCTGTGCTGGTCTCACCCCTGGGGCAGCTGAGATGAAATTGAGATTAGGTGTGGTGGCCCACCCCTGTAATTCCAGTGCTTACTAGGCTGGAAAACAGGAAGGATCACTAAGAATCCTATCTGTGTAATGAGACCCTGTAGACCCTGTACTAAATACATTTAAAAAAAGCAAGCAATCAAATAAACACATACAAACAAAAAGCAACAAAAGAAAAAGAAAACAAAGAATTGAGTCCAAGGCCTTGTGTATGCTGAGCAAACTTTCTAACACTGAACTTTCTACAACCCAGTCTAGTCCATTTTGATTTTTGAGATAGGGTCTCACTGTGTAGCCCAGACTGACCTAACCCTCCTGCCTCAGTCTCCCAAGTCCTGGGGTCACGGGTGTGTGTGTCACCACACACAGTCTACCGTGGGCAGCCACACATGGCTCTGTTACCAAGTTGTTGTGTGACCTGAGAGAAACAGGGGTGGGGGTGCTGAGCTTGGAGGTTGTGGGGCCTTCGGGGTGCAGCCAGCACTGCCCCCCATCCAGGAGGTCCCAGAGCAACTTGCCAGTGGGGAGGAGCAAGATGGAGCCTGGACAAGGGGGCGGTGACCTCACTGTGAGGTCCCCTCTCTGTCTGGGCCTCAGTATCCCCATCTGGGCAGTGGGGACACATTGTGCTGCCTGAGCCTGAGGAGCATAAAGAGAGAGTGTCACCCCATGTTTGGAGAAGGTAGGGGAGAACAGCTGCTTCTGGGGCCTCAGGGGCCCTGAGGTGGAAGCTCCCACAGGGGCAGAGTGGGGTTCAGGGAGGGTTGTGCCTTCCAGTCTCAGCCCTTTAATTCTAATTATATGCCCATTAAAATGCAGATTTCAAGCATAGCCAGAAGAGAGACTGGTTGTCTCAGCAGCTGGAGTTTGGGGATAGGGAAGGGGGTGGGGTCTCCGTCCTCAGATTCTTCCCGGCTATGCTGGATCCTGGT
This sequence comes from Capromys pilorides, assembly GCA_004027915.1. NCBI lineage: Eukaryota > Metazoa > Chordata > Mammalia > Rodentia > Capromyidae > Capromys > Capromys pilorides. The sequence goes on from PVKN010001653.1 coordinate 40,721, forward strand.
ACCAGTTCCTCCCCACTCCCTAACTCCTCAGAGCGAGACCTCCAGTCCTAAGGTTGGGTCCCCAGGGACAGGGCGCTGGGTGACCCTTTACGGAGTCATTGACCCTTCCTGGCCTCAGTGTTCCCATCTGTGAATGCAGGAGAGCCAGTGGCATCTTGCAGGTTTGTCCTGAGGGCTCAGCGAATGAGCATCCGGGGCCCGGAAAAAACAGCTCAGCCCTGGGATCCGGTGAGAAACTCTGGCAGCCCTGAGCATGTCAGAGCCACCTGGTGTCCTTCGTCCCAGGGGCCGGATGAGGTGTCAGAGCGCCCCTCAGGACCTGCTTCAGGCTGAGGCTCCCTGCACACTTACTTTGTAGCCATTTATTTTTATGCTGTTTTTTTCCTTGTAAGAGGGATATGATTATTTACTTATATTTTTAAAAAACGTTTTTATTTATTTATTTATTTTTAACTTTATTTTTTATTTTTCTTTATGTTATGGCCTGCTCAGGCTGCCCTGGGGTTAGGGCTGGTGCAGCATGTGGTGCTGGCGATTGAACTGCGGTCCCTGTGGTTGCCTAAGCAGGTGCTTTAGACTGCTGAACTATCTCACCAGCCCCTATTTATTTATTTATTCATCTGTCTGTCTGTCTGTCTGTCTGTCTGTCTGTCTGTCTGTCTATCTATCTATCTATCTATCTATCTATCTATCTATCTATCTATCTATTTTGTGGTACCAGGGATTGAACTCAGGAACTTGCATTTGCCAGGCAAGCACTTATTCCACTGAGCTATCTCTCTGGCCCCTATATGATTATTTTAAAACCTGGAGAATGGGGCTCTTTCTGCCCCCCAGTAGACCTAAAACAAGGACCGGTAAAGAGGAGGAACTTTAATAAGGGAAAAGAGCTGGCAAAAAGTGGCAGGAAGGGATGACTGTGTGGAAGAATTAGTTGCAATATTTCCCTTTTTGCCTCTGCTCCTAGGAATCTCAGATTGGAATGTATTATTCAGTTGTTACAAATATAATTTATTACATGATTGTATTATACTGCTCCATTATTCAACTGAAATGAATGCTCGTTTAACTTTCTAGTACTTCTGCTTGTCTCCGGATCCCCCAGATGACTGCTGATCTTTTATTTTACTTTTTAAGAAATTCCCTTTAAAAATAGCCAAGAGTATAAATTATAAATTAGCAATTAGGATGGTAAAGGAGAGAGAAAGAGTGCCCAGGCTGTTCTGTGCAAACCTCTCAGGCCGGAAACCTCCGGGATTGTGGTTCTATACCAAGAACCCACAGGGGTAGAATGGCGGGGAACGGTGGCTGCGAGGTGCCCTGGTGATTGATTTGGTGCTCTTGGTGCAGGTGGGTGAGGGCGGAGTGCTTGCGGGCCAGAAGGAGGGCCGGGCGGGCTGGTCTTCGAGGAGCGGGTCCTGAGCCAGCCTGGCCGGGTTGGCAGGGGCGTGAGGGGCTCATTTGACTTGCTCCTTGTCTCCACCTCCCCCGTCCCACCTGGGCCCTGGCCTGGCTTAGAAAATACCCCTACAATTCTAGAGAAGATTCACTCTGTCCCTGCTCCTCCCTGGAAACTGGTGACATGGTGACTCCAGATTTGGTGTGAGCAGTGCTGGTGGGGCCACAGGAGAGGCAGGGAGGCTGCAGGTTTCGGATCCCAGGCTCGCCCTGAGCCTGGTACAAAATACTGCAATGGGGGGTGGGGAGTGTCAGCTGCTCAGAAGTTTAAAGCTCTTGTATGTGTTGTGCGTGTTGTCTGTTTTGTGTGTGTTGTGTGTATTGTGCTGTATGGAGTGTGTGGTGTGGTATGTGGTGTGTGGATTGTGAGTGTGTGTGAGTCACGCGTTGTGTGCTTGTGTGTGTGTGTGTGTGTGTGTGTGTGTGTGTGTGTGGTACTAGGGATCAGACCTGAAGCTTCAAGCATACGAGGCAAACACTTCACCACTGAGCTGCCCCGCCAGCACTTTTCTTCATTTATTTTTCAAGAGAAGGTTTTGCTAAGTTTTCCAGGCTGGGGTCTAATTTGGCAATCCTCCTGCCTCGGCTTCCAGAAGGCTATAATTACAGAATGCCCCAACAGGCCCCAGGGGCAGCAGAACATTAGGAAACAGGCAGGGATGGACGAGGAGGAGGGCTAGGGAGCAGCCCGTGCTTGCCTGGCCCCTGCCCAAGGCGCTGGCCAGCCCATGCTATCCACACCCTGACCCCAGTTAGCGTGGTGGCTTCCAGCATGGAAGCCAGTGGGCCCAACTCAGATCCTGACTGTGAACAGGGCCCAGGCCTTTGCCTGTGCTTCAGTTTCCTTGTGCTGCACAGAAGAACAGGCTGGCCTGTAGTTCCTCCACAGGGGGCCCTTAGACCCACTTTGACACCCCAGTGCCTCCCAGCACCCCACCCCTATTCCTTCCTAGCCTTGGTCTGTCTGTCTGTCTGTCTGTCTTTCTTTCTTTCTTTCTTTCTTTCTTTCTTTCTTTCTTTCTTTCTCTCTCTCTCTCTCTCTTTCTTTTTTCCTTCCTTCCTTCCTTCCTTCCTTCCTTCCTTCCTTCCTTCCTACCTTCCTTCCTTCTTTCCTTCCTTCTTTTCTTTTTCTGAGGCGGGATTTTGCCATGCATCTCAGACCACACTGGAACTCACAGCAACCCTCCTGCCTCAGCCTCCTAAGTGCTGGGATCACAGGTGTGCACCACTGCACCTGGCTGGTCTTTGTTTTTTGCCCCCTCTGAATACAAGTGTCTTGTTCTCAAGGAACACTGCCTGGGAAACAGGTGATACCCAGGACGTGACAGGTACCACGGCTCACTGAGTGAGTGTCAAACTATGAATGAAGATGAAGAGTCTTCAGGGGGCACCAGCTTCAGGCCAGGGGCTGCACGATGGCTGGGTTCAGTATAGGGAGGGATGTGTGAAACAGGAAGCAGGGGAAGGAGGCCAAGTGACAATGCGGACAGAGGTGACAGCAGTCAGAGGTGAGGTTGGGAGCAGCTGGTGTCAAGACTCACTGGCTGGGGGGAGTCATGTTACCTGGTTGCGTGGCTGTACTGTCCCAGGAGATAGTCCTTGCACGGGTGCTGGAGTCCCTGGTGGACTGGCTGTGTGTTTGTCTATTTTGACAATATCCAAGGCCTTTACGCTGAACTACATTCCCAGTCCTTTTAGTTCTTATTTTGAGACAAGGTCTCACTAAGTTGCTAAATCGCACAGGCTAGGCTCAAACTTTTTCTTTTTTTTCCTGTACCAGGGATTGAACTCAGGACTTTGTGCTTGCCAGGCAAGTGCTTGTGGCACTGAGCTATCTCCTTGGCATGGACTCAAACTTTTGATCCCCCTGCCTCAGCCTGTCAGAATGCTGGAATTCCAACCATTGACTACCACTCCTGGTACCAGATGGGCCTCAAGAATTGAATCTTCTCCTTTGGTCCCTGGTGCCCATCCTGCCTGGCAGGCTGGCATTCAGGGGTATTGCACTGGTACTGCCTGGTGCTGGGGAAGCCTGCATGGAGGAGAGGGCCCCTCAGCTGTTCAGCCCAGGAAGGGGTGGGAGAAGCCACCCATGCCAAGGCCTGGTGTGGCAGATGTTGGTAGGAGATGCATCTGGACTCAGTCTCTCCCATGAAAATGGGCACAAGCAGGGCTGGGGAGTCTAAGAGTGGGGGCTGAGCTCAAAGGTGGGTGTGCTCAGACCTCCCCTGGACCTCCTGGATGCGACCTCCCATGTGTCCCAGCCCTGCCTCTCCTCTCTCACCTACCCAGAGATGGTGTCATGCTGGGGCCACCAGGCCTGGCTTCCTCCATCTCCTCCTGACTCCCTACCAGGCCCCCCTACTCCTCACCCTTGGGGTTCTCTGCTGCCTCATCTGCCCTGCCCAAGACACCCAAGGGTCCTCAGCTGAGCCTCCCACTCAGGGCTGGTCCTAGAGGTGTCCCCTGTTCTGTCAGGTGACTGCATCAGGTGTTCTTCAGGACCTGGCTCTGCCTGGTTCACTGAATCTCTCTGGGGAAAGGGCAGAGTCCCAAAGGCCAGGACTCTGAGGGAGCCCTTGGGGCCCTTTTCTACTGTGCTGTCTACACATTGGTGACCTGGTCTTAATTTTCCGTGCCTCAGTTTCCTCTTCTATAAGTTGTGCTTAACAATATCTGCCCTAGTGGTGGTTGTGAGGATTAAGTGAGCAGGTTCTAGGTGCTTATTTAATTTTTTAAAATTTCTTTTTTTAAATTCACTTATTGGTACTGGGCATTGAACTCAGGGGCTTTCCAATAGCTATAGCCTCACACCCCCGCCTCTCACTTCTTTGATTTTGAAATTGCCCAGGCTGGGCTTGCACGTTGGAACCTCCTGCCTCAGCCTCCTGGAGTGCCAGGATGACAGATGTGAACCACCATCCCCGGCCTAAGTGCTTCAGGGCCAACAGAGTTCTTGTGTCTTTGGTGCCTGAATGACTCGGCTTTTCTGTTACTGAAACGAATATCTGAGGTAATCAGTTAAAAAAAAAAAAATAAAGAAAGGATTCTTCCTGCCCATACTTTTGGTGGTCTCATTGCTTTGGGACCATGGTGGCTTAGTGATCATGGTGGCAGTGTGTCACCAGTGAGCAAAGCCACTTGCCCATGCCCAGGTGTAAAATAAGAGAAAGAGGTTGGTTGGCATCTCACACTCTCCTTCCTGGACCCCGCAAGGACCAGCCACCCCTTAAAGTCTCTGCCACTCCCAAATAGGGCCAAGTGGGGGCCCAAGCTCCAGTCTGGGAGTCCGTCCTGGGTGTGAGCTCGAGCTCAGCCCTCCTGGGCACCTTCCTGGTCCTTTGCCTTTTGGAGAGTCTTCCCTTTCTGAGCCTGGATCCCCAGATTTTGAATAGGAAATAAGCCCTCCTTTGCAGGGCTCTGAAACCCTGCCCTATCCTTGCCATCACCTTTGGCCGAGTGACTTAGCTTTCTGGGAGGTGGCTCCTGGTCTGCTCAGTGCAGGGGGACAGTGGCACCCAGCTCCCACGGTGCCAGGCCTATGGGATGGGCTGCTATGTGAGAAGTATTTAGCATAGTGCCCGGAACATAGTGTGAGCCACAAAGTGTCTGCTAGCACCATTCGATGACTTGATTTTCCTTTGGTGCTGGGAATTGAACCCAGGACCTCCCACACACCAGGCAAGTGTATCACTGAGCTATACCCCCAGCCCTTATGTGATGAAATGTGCAAATATGTAAACATTGCCAAGAGGCCTGAATTGTCAGAGTCCTTGGATTAGCTGTTCCCTGGGATTCCTTACCAGAAGTCCTGCTGGCTATTAGTGTGTTGACAGCAGGATGGCTCTGAAGTCCTCACCAATCCTGTCACTTCCTCTCCTTGAACTCCTGCTCTCTTCATTTGAAAAATATTTCAAATATTTTGAGTGCAAGAAAGCCTCCAAAAAATGATGACAAAATGGGCATGGTAATACACACCTGTAATCCCAGCACTGGGGAGGCTGAGGCAGGAGGATTGCTGTGAGTTCAAAGCCAGCCTGGGCTACAGGAATCTGTCTGAACAAAACAAAAGAAAACAAAACAAAATAAAACAAATGATGACAATGACAAGGATGTTCCAGCACATGGCAAGCCACAGCCACACCTTAGCTGTCTGCAGGACATTGTCTTCTAAGGTCCTAGCCAGGAGACCCTCCCCTCTGCCTCTTGCTTCCTCTACCAGCTGCTTCCCTCACTCTGTCCAGCACCCTGCTTTGCCTGAAGCCCAAGCATGACCTTGTGGCCCCTCTTGGAGAAGACAGGAGGCACACACATGCCACAGGAAGGGGGCACTGCCTTGCCTGTGCCTTCCCTCACTCAGAAGAGGAAACCCTCCTCCCTCTCGGGAATGATTGTGTGTCCTCCAGCATGCAGCTTCTGGGAGACCCAGATGAATTAAAGATGTAATTAAATTAGGAATCATTCATTATTTGAAGGCTGGGAGCCTCTGCAGGTGGGGGGTGGAGGAGAAGAGGAGGGGCCACTTTCCTGCCTGGCCACAGAGCTCTCTGGAGCTGAGCCCTTGTGGGGCTTGGGGCCTGGGGCCTGGGCGAGCATGCTGCCCTCCTCCTGCTTAGAGACCCCTAGAGCCCAGGCAGGCTCTCAAGACCCATCCTCTCCCAGCCTCAGTTTTCTCTGCAATGTGAGACAAAAGAGGAGAAATGAAACAATAGGCAGGAAGATCCTATTAAATTTTCTTGTTGTTGTTGTTACTTGGTTTTGTTTTTCTGAGACAGGGTCTCACGATTCACTCCAGGATGGCTTTGTACTCAGCGTCTTGAGTACTGAGATTCTAGGTGTGGAACATGCTCATGTCTGAGGATGAGGCTGAGGTTCACACTGGCTTCTTAGGTAATGAGGGCATCTCCAGTGTTCTGGGGTTGGGGAGAGATCGCCCAGGCTTTAGAAAATTATTGCCTAGAGCAATTTTAAAGACAATTCAGGGCTGTGTGTGGTGGTGCATGCCTGTAATCCCAGGAAGCTGAGGCAGAAGGATGAGGTTGAGTTTGAGGCCAGAGTAAACCACATAGTGACATCTTCTCTCAAAAAAAAGAAAAAAAAAAAAAAAGGGCTGGGGATATAGCTCAGTGGCACAAGCTCCTGCCTGAGAAGTACAAGGTCATGAGTTTGATTCCTGGTATGTATAAATAGATAAGTAAATAAACAAATAAATGGAAAAATAAAAAGAAGAGAAATAAATGAAAGACGTGATCAAGGCAGGTTGTGCACCAGCTACTGGACTTCTGAGGTAAGGTGTGGCGTTTCCTTCCCTCTCCAAGCCCTCTGTCGGGGAGGTAGAGGAACTGGGACTTAAGGAGGAAGGGGGAGAAGGAAGGCTTCCCAAATTGTGTACCAGCTTGTGCAGGGGCCTGCAAGTGGAGGCAGGGAAGTAATTCAGAGAGAGTCGCTGACCCTTGAGGGCGGTGTGTGGCAAGAATGAGGCCCCAGAGCCCGGCTGGTGTCTGGAAAGAGGAGCTGGCGTTTTCGTGTGTTCCCAAAGGAAAACAACATCCTCAAACCTGTCAGCGCCGCGATGGCGCTGTCAGGCACGTATGAAACAGCACCTGCCCTGGGAAACGGAAGTCACGGCTCTGTTTGTTCTGTGACAGTGCGAAAACTCACAACCTTTCCATCCAGACGGATAACAGGAACACGGGAAGACAGGAGCACTTGGGTTCAACTTAGCGAGGAAGCTGTCCCAAGCCCGGCCGCGCTGCTCTCCGGCTGGGGTCGCATCGTGACCCTGGGCCAGCTGCACAGTCCTGGAGCACAGTCGGCTCTCGCTGGCTGCCCCGCGGTCCGCCATCCTCGCGCGCAGCAGTTTCCTTGGTCACCGTGGTTATCTAAGAATGATATCGAAGAAGACATGTCTCTCTCTTCCTGAAAACCCGGGCTAGGGCTGTCCTCCTCACTATCGCCGTCCTTTGTTTCTTCCCGCTCCTTCCTTCCCTGAATCCTCCTGAACTCCTTGGAAAGTTTGGCTGGGAATCGCCACCCTCCAGGGCGAGGAGCGCTAGGCGGGGATTCAGCACCACGGACAGCGGCGCCGAGGAGGGTGGCGGGGAGGCTCAGGACTCGCTGGCCTGGTGGCCCGGGGCTCCGAATGCTGGCTCAGTAGGCCGGGTGCAGGGGTCTGTGCTGCGAGAGGGCGATGATGTCAGAAGAGCTCCCTTGGGTCCAGAGATGACTCACCGTGCATTCTCCCCTTTGTTTCCAGGACCCCTGCTCTGTTCCTGTCTGCCGACACATTCCCATGCAGGAAGCTAAGCTGGCACACACGGTCCCACCTCGCCCTCACTCTGCAGGCCAGGCTTTTGTCCTCTCTGTCTCTGCGCCCCCTCCTTCTCCACCCCACTACCCAGTCCTATCCCCTGCTCGGGGCGGAGGGACCTCCGGCCAGGCGGCCCCAAGCAGACCGGCAGGCTGATCGACTCTCATGTGGTGTGACCTAGAGCAAACAGTGACGCCCTCCCACTCGGCCTCCTGGCCCCAGAAAGGGACCATTTGGACCGTGCTACTTCTGAGCTCACAGCCAAACCCCATGCTCAGTTTCTGGCCGAGAAAGCTGTGGGCATGGCCTTGTGTGCCCATGGCCACAGGAGGGCACAGGAGAGGAGGGGCTCTGAGTGTGAGTACTGTGGGGAGGGGAGCCTGCGGTGGGGGAGACCACGGGAGCGGCTGCGCTAGAGCAGAAGAACCCCTCAGCCTGTATATTTAGCTCGGGGAGGTGTATAAACAGAAGCCTGGAGCCGCTCAGCGACCCCCCTCCCCGCGTGAGTCATCGCTGCGCTGGAGCTAAAGTTAGGCGCCAATCACAGCCCTCCTCCCCCCTCCTCTGCTGCCTGCCCGGCCCTTGCTGCCTCCTTATCTCCTTATCTTTTCTTCATCTTTCCCTCTCCTCTCCCTTCATCTCAGCTCCTCTTTG